>JAQZBX010000806.1:0-95860 GCA_029593785.1 Cabassous unicinctus
AAAACAACTACTTTTTCAAACCCAGTATTATGGCTTCCTAATCTTAGATTGAAGACAAAATGAGCTGTACATAAATACTGAACTCTTGTTAATAGATATGTTTTTCACAGTGTTATGAGTGAGCAATTCTAAAACTACTTCCTAATGTATTCTAGGACTCAGCAAATAAGCAATTATCTGGTAGTAAGTATAGTTTTAAGCTTAGCACTGCTGGGGAAAGGAGTTACAGTATGAAAGAGGGAAGGCAGGAATGAATCCCGTGGTACTGGACTGGAATTAAACAGACACATTTAAAAATATATAGCTAGATTAAGTAGAGTGATGTATAGAAGTACACACAGAAATGTGTACAAGTACATACGTACATGCCCTATCTTTATTTATTGAGAAAAAAACAAAACAAAATGAGTCCAGATCATCTTTTGCCAAACAAACAAAAGTCTTCAATAACGGGGGCATTTCAAAAAAGAAACAGGAGTCTGGCCAAAGTTTGTAGAGTTTGAAGCTCCCAAAATTGAGCTTAAAATGAGTGGAATGAAATAAAAATTCTGATGGATGTAAGGAAGGAAGGAAGGAAGGATGGAGGGAGGGAGGGAAGGTGGGAGAGAAGGAAGGAAGGGAGGGAGGGAAGGTTGGAGGGAAGGAAGGAAGGACGGAAGGAAAGAAGGAAAGAAAGAAGGAAGGAAGGAAGGAAGGAAGGAAAGAAGGAAGGAAGGAGGGACAGAAGGAAGGAAGGGTCTTTTTTTTGTATTAAAATGCCAACTGTTAATTTGGGGAAAGGAATAAAGAAATTATAAAATAAGCAATTAGCAATATAGTATTAACTGATCTTGGCATAAATTATCATAGGATACTAAAACTAGTGAATAAGATTTTGAGGAGTAACAAGATATTTACATAATCTCAAAGTATCTTCCCCTAAGATATCTCTTAATTTTAAGGAGTAAAAACATAATGTCAGAGATGAAAAATCTAACAGACAGTACCTTAAATGAGTGATCAAAGTTAACTTCTCTAAAAATAAGACAAATCAACAAAATGTACCTATCATGATTGATGGAGAGGAACAAAATATCACTTCTGTGATACACCTGCCAAAAATGCACAATCTATGTAGTTAATCATGAAGAAATGTCAGATGAACCCAAACTGAGAGACAGTCTACAAAATAACTACCTTGTAAGCTTTAAAAATGTCAAAGTTATGAAAGACAAAGAAAGGCTATGACTGTTCCATATTAAAAGAGACATACAAATAGTTATAATGTGTGATCCTAGATTGAATCTTAAACAAGGAAAAAGTAAAATACAAACAAGTACACACAAAGGCCTTTATTGGTGAAGCTGCTGAAATTGAATAAGGCCTGTGGTATCAATTTGAATTTAATATCTACTGTGGTTATCTAAGAGAATATT
This sequence comes from Cabassous unicinctus, assembly GCA_029593785.1. Taxonomy (NCBI): domain Eukaryota; kingdom Metazoa; phylum Chordata; class Mammalia; order Cingulata; family Chlamyphoridae; genus Cabassous; species Cabassous unicinctus. Next base: position 1,416 of record JAQZBX010000806.1, read on the forward strand.
TCTGTTTTTAGGAAATGCATACTGAAGAATTTAGGTGTAAATGGTCATCACGTCTATGAGTTGCTTTCAAAAAGTTAAAAAATACTATGCATATGTGTATGTGTATAAATATAGATATGTATATGCCATCTATGCATAAATATGGTGACAGGTAATATGATAAAGCAAATATGGTAAAATATTATTTGCAGAATCTAGGGGATATGTGAATTTTTTATATGATCCTTGTAACTTTTCTTTAAATCTTAAACAGCATTGTGCCTTCCCAATAATGTCAAGCCCTAGACAGGTTAACAGAGATTTAGATTTTTTAAAAAGGTCTACAGTGACTAAGTTTAGATATGAAAGTATGTTCTAGAAAAGACTTGTCTATTCTAGCTGATTAGGCTAGTTGATGTCCATGTGATGAAAATTTATTCATCTTTGCTAACAAGGTTTAAAGATGAATAAATTATCAAGATTCCTACATCTTTTGTCCAGATTATCTGCTGGAAGTTTATGCCAAGAGGAGACCCAATTTTTAAATGAAGGAACTTAGCCTCTTCTCTGTCATTTTGAACTGCTGATACACCACGTAGGTGATGCACCTTCACTTAAATATGCCTTTCTTAGCTTTGAATAAGTTGAAAGACATAATATATTTTGAGGAATATTTGTCAATTAGCAACCTTGGCATATATTTAGTTTCAGTACTTTTATGTCTTAATTAGTGAAATGCCTTAATCAGTTTTCCAAACATTTTTATACATAAATATCCACCAAAGAGCTGTATCTCCTGCTATACTTAACTGTCTGGTACCTATGTACCAAGGTTATCACCACAGATTTGGGCAAAATAGCAAAAATAAAAAAAATTATTTGATGAATTAGTCAGTAGGGGCTGACACATACTAAAAAGGTTCCTGATTAGTACACTCAGTATTTCAGCACCTTAAAGCACAGATAACTTTCAATCAGTCACCAATAAAGTGACAGTTCCAAAAAAAGAAAAAAAGAAAAATGATCACACTGCAATAACTAAAATTTTGAAAATGAAATGACAATAATAAGTAAAAAATAATTTGAAAATAAAATGACAATCCAGTTTCTGGTGGCTGGAACACATAAATGCAAAATGAACTTTTCTGGATTGGTCCATATTTGTGGATTGACCTATCTGGGTCCTCAGTGTGGGACACTCTAATGTTAAAGAAAGTGGAGGCTTAAAGCCTCACAGAACAAAAAAGAGGGGGAAGGACTGAACTGCTGTAAGACAGGTCCCAGGAATGAAAAGTGTGAGTGAGGGAGAGAATTTAAACAAATAATAGTAGCTGAGGATAAAATTCTGCATAAAAACAAACAAAACATCAAGATTCCCAGAGCAGGAACAGAGGAATGTACGATTCTCCTGGAGATGAAACCATTGCACAAAAAGTGCAACGTAAAAATTTTTTTCAGATCAAGAATCAGATGAAGAAGACCTAAGAAAATCTGAAAAGTTAAACATGGGTGATTCTAAAGTTCAAGAACAAGTTAGACCAAGCATCAAAGAAGAGCCATAACACACAATTAATCAACAATAAAACACTAGACAGGAGAGAGAAACTGACTTTCAGAATTAACTTATCAAGAGAATCAGATGCCCAGACATCAGTGAAAAATTACAAGCCATACTAAGGAACAGGAAGATATGGCTCAATCAAGGGAACAAATTAAAGCTTCAGAGGAGACACAGACTTCAGAAGAACTAATCAAAGAAGTTCAAACAGTCTCCCAAATCAATTCAAGAAAAGGAAGGAAAATATGCAAAAAGAGATAAAGAATATTAAGACAAAGTGTGAACATAAACAAGAATTCAAAACTGTAAAAAGAAACCTAACAGAAATTATGGAGAAGAAAGGCACAATAATAAAGATTAAAAATATACTAGAAGCTTACAACAACAGATTTGAACAGGCATAAGAAAGAATCAGTGAACTAGAAAACAGGAAATTTGAAATCATACAATCAGAAGAACAAATAGAGAAAAGCATAGAAAAAATTTACAAGTGTCTCAGGGATTTGAGTGACAGGAAAAAGTGCACAAACATACGAATCAGGAGTGCCCAGAAGGAGAAGAGAAGGGAAAAGGGGCAGAAAAAAGATTTCAGGGAATAATGGCAAAAGTTTCCCAACTCTTATAAAAGACATAAACATACATGTCAGGAAGTGCAACGAACTCCAAAAACAATAAATCCTAATAGACTTACTCTGAGACACATAATAATCAGAATGTCAAATGCCAAAAATAATAAGAGAAAGCAGCAGGAGAAAAGTGTCTCATCATATACAAGAGATCCTCAATAAGACTAAGTGCCTATTTCTCATCAGAAACCATGGAAGTGAGAAGTCAGTGGTATGGTATAATTAAGGTATGAAAGAGAAAAACTGCCAGACAAAAAATCTTTATCACGCAAAAATGTCCATAAAAATGAGGGAGAATTTATACTCTATGAAGCCAATATCACACTAATACCAAAGCCAGATAAAGATATTATGAAAAAAGAAAATTACAAACTAATTTCCTTAATGAATACAGATGCAAAAATCCTCAACAAAATACTTGCTAATCAAATCCAACAACACATTGAAAGAATTATTCATCATGATCAAGGGGCATGCAAGGGTGTTTCAGCAAGAATATCATTCAGTGTAATATACCACATCAATAAATCAAAGAAGAAAAATCACAGAAGCCTATCAATTGACACAGAAGAGGCATATGGCAAAACACAGCATCCTTTCTTCATAAAAATACTACAAAAGGTAGGAATTGAAGGAAACATTCTCCACATGATAAAGGCCATATATGAAAAACCCACAACTAACATTGTACTCAATGGTGAAAGACTGAAAGCTTTAGCATTGAGATCAGGAAAAAGACAAGGATGCCCACTGCCACCACTGTTGTTCAATATAATGCTAAAGGTACTAACTAGAGCAATCAGGCAAGAAAAAGAAACAAAAGGCATCCAAATTGGAAAGAAAGAAGTAAAATTTTCACTATTCACAGATGATATGATCCTATACCTAGAAAGTCCCAAAAAATCTATAACAAAGCTGCTAAAGATAATAAAGATTTCAGTGTCAGGATACAAGATCAATATGGAAAAAATCAGTGATGTTTCTATACACTAGCAATGTGCAATCTGAGGAGTAAATCAGGAAAAATTTCCATTTATAAAAGTGACTAAAAGAATCAAATATTTAGGAATAAACTCAACCAAGGATGTAAAGCAATTGTATTCAGAAAACTACAGTGCACTGCTAAAAGAAATAAAAAAAGAAAAAAACCTAAATAATTCAAAGAACATTCCATGATCATGGATCAGAAAGCTAAATATTATTAAGATGTTAATTCTACCCAAATTGATATACAGAGTCAATACAATCCTGATAAAAATTCTACCAACATTTTTTAAACAAATGGAAAACACAATTGTCAAATTTGGGGTAGGGAACCCCAAATAGCCAGAAACATCTTAAAAAGGAAAAGCAAAGTTGGAGGAGTCTCACTTCTGGACTTTAAATCATATTACCAATTTACAGTGGTAAAATCAGCATGGTACTGGCACAAAGATAGAAACATAGACCAATGGAACTAAACTGATGGTTCAGAATCAGACCCTCACATCTATGGTCAAGTGATTTTTGACAAGCCTATCAAATCCACCCATCTAGGGCAGGAAAGTCTATTCAACAAATGGTGCTAGGAGAACTGGATATTCATATCCAAAAGAAAGAAAGAGGACCCCTATCTCATACTTTCTACAAAAATTAAGTCAAAATGGATCAAAGACCTAAATACAAAAGCTAGAACTATAAAACTCCTAGAAGAAAATGTAGAAAAACATTTTCAAGATCTGATGGTAGGTGGTGGGTTCTTAAACCTTACACTGAAAGCATGAGTAACAAAAGAAAACATGGATAAATGGGACCTCCTCAAACTTAAACACTTTTGTGATTCAAAGGACTTCGTTAAGGAGGTGAAATGGCAGCCCACTCAAAAGGAGAAAATATTTGGAAACCACATATCCAATAAGGATTTCATTTCCATTCTATATAAAGAGATCATACAACTCATCAATAAAAGAACAAGCAATTCAATATAAAAAGGGCAAAATACTTAAATAGACATTTCTCCAAAGAGGAAATACAAGTGGCCAAAAAGTACATGAAAAAAATGTTCCATATCACTAGCTATTAGGGAAATGCAAATCAAAATAACAATGAGATATCATCTCATACCCATAGAATGGCCATTATTTAAAAAAAATAATAATAAATTCTGGAGAGGATGTGGAGAAACCAGAACACTCTTTCACTGTTGTGGAATTGTAAAATGATGCAGATTCTGTGGAAGACATTTTGGCTGTTCCTCAGGAAGCTAAATATAGAACTGCCATATGATCCAGCAATTCTTCTACTAGGAATATATCCAGAAGAAGTGAAAACTGTGATGTGAACAGACATCTACACACTGTTGTTGATAGCGGTATTATTCACAATTGCCAAAAGACAGAAACAGTCAAAGTGTCCATCAACCAATGAATGGATAAACAAATTGTGGCATATACATATGATGGAATATTACACTGCAGTAAGAAGAAATGAAATTGGGACACATATGATAACATGGATGAATGTGGAAGACATTATGCTAAGTAAAATAAGCCAGGGACAAAAAAGACAAATATTGCATGGTCTCACTAATATGAACTAAATATGAAGAATAAAGTCATGGAGTTAAAAACTAGAGAATAGGTTATTAGGAGAAAAGAAGAGGGCTGCAAAGGAGTACTGATGCTTAATGGATGTGGAAGTTTTAATTAACTTTACTGTAGTTGTGTGGAAATGGATAGAGTTGATGGTGATACATTATAGTGAGTAGCAGCTGGTTTATAAATGGGTTTGTGGCTGAAAAGGGTAGTCTAAGGGTGTAAATGTCAATTGAAAGAAAGCTAGAGAATAATCTGGGGACTGAATAACACAGTGAACCCAGAGGTGGATGAGAATTGTGGTTAATAATACAAATGCAAAAATGTCCTTCTGTGAACTAGAGTGGATGTACCTAACTGTTGTAGGGCAGTGGGAGTGTGGAGAAGCATGGGAAAAATACAATTAATGTAACCTACAGACTATGGTTAACAGTAATACTGTAATATTATTGCATCAATGCCAAAGATGTACTGTGTTAATAATAGGGGTTATGGGAAAATATGCCAAATGTACCCTGTAGACTATAGTTAGTGATAATAGTTGATGATATTATCTCATAATCTATAACAAATGTTCCACAATGGTGTGGTGTGTTTGTTGGTGAAGGGGTGCTGTATGGGAATTTTACACATGTGCATCATTGTTTTGTAAGTTCACAAATTCAGTAATAAAAATATATTTTAGGGAAGCTGAATATGGCTTCCAATGGCTCAACCCATTGGGCTCCTGCCTACCATATGTGAGGTACGGTTTCAGGTCCTAATGCCTCCTAAAAGAAGACGAGGAGATGTCACCTCCCACCACAATGAGCTACACTCCGCCCCCGCCACAACAAGCAAATGCCACAAGCCAGCAGAAGCCACAGCCCACAGGGGGCAGTTATGGCTCAGGATGTCAGGCACTCACCTCTCATGTGGGAGGTCTTGGGTTCAGTTCTCAGTGCCTCCTGGAGAAGGCAAGCAAACAATGAGCAGACAAACAAGAGAACCATCTGGGAGAGGGGGTATAAAAAAAGAAAAATAAAGTAAATAAAATAAATCTTTAAATATATATATATTTTTTTAAATGAGGAAGAATTTAAAATGTTCAGAGAACAACAAAAAGTGAGAGAGTTCATCAACAAAAGACCTGCCTGCACAAATTGCTAAAGGGAGTTTTGCAGGTTGAAAAGAAACAGGGGAGAGGGTACTGGAGACGTGTGAAGAAATTAAGATCTTCAATAAGGTTAACTAAAAGGATAAATGCAAAACCCAACAGTGCTGTGTCCTCAATATACAACTCTATTCTTTAATTCCTATAAAAGTCTGCGTACAATTGAACAAGAGAAAGGAATATTTCCTGATGGACATGAAAAATATAAAGAGGTACTATAGGACAAAAACAACCTAGAGAGGGGAATCAGGGGATACATGAGCAGAGAATGTTTATGCTATTGAAGCTAAGTTGGTATTTTTCAAATTAGTAGGATATAGATGCAGGTTGGGTAATACAATCCCAAGGGTAATCATAAAGAAAGTGTTTTTAAAATATACATAAACAGTAATGAGAAAGGGAACAGTCCGCTATATCACAAGATGAACTATACAGAAAAGGAGGTTGCAATAAAGGAAAAGAGAGTAAAAAGGATATGAAATAGAAAAAGCAAATTACAGAATTTACAGAATGGCTGAAATAAGTACTCCCTTTGCAATATCATTGAATGTTAATGAATTAAACTCCCCAACCAAAAGACAGATTGGAAGAATGGATTAAAAAAAAGCATAATCCAACTAATGTTATTTACAAGAGTTTCATCTAAGACCAAAGACACAAAAGAATTGAAAGTGAAAAGAAGGAAAAAGATATTCCATGCAAATAGTAATTTAAAAAGAGCCAAGATACTTTTACTAATATCGGACAAAACAGAGTTTGTCAAAAGCTTTTATAAGGAACAAAAAGACACTATATATTAATAAAAGGGGCAATCCAATAAGAAGAAATAACAATCATAAATATTAATGCATCTAACCAAGTGACCCAAAATACATGAGGCAAACACTGGCAAAATTGAAGGGAGAAATAGACACATCTATAACAATAGTTGGAGTCTTCAAAACACCATCATTAGATAGAAAATCTAGACAAGATCAATATGGAAGCAGAGAACTTGAAAAGTATGATGAATGAATTAGACCTAACAGAAATATACAGAAAATTGCAACCCGAAACAGTAAGATATACATTCTTTTCAAGTGCATATGGATTTTTCTCCAGGATAGACCATATGTTGGGTCACACAACAAGTCTCAATAAATTTATAAAGAATAAAATTAAACAAAGAATCTTCTTTGACCACAATAAAATAATGCTGGAAATCAATAACTGGCAGAGAACTGGAAAATCCACAAATACATTGAAGTTAAATAACACATTGTTAAACACTCAGTTGTTCAAGGAAGAAATTATAGGGGAAATCAGTAAATATCTTGAGACAAATGAAAGCAAGAATACAACATATCAAAAATTATGGGATGCAGCAGAGGCAGTGCTGAGAGGAAAATTTATAGCCCTAAATGCTTACATTAAAAAAGAAAAAAAGAGAAAAATCAAACACCTAACAACTCCTGGAGGAAGTAAAAATAGAACAGCAATCTTAATCCAAAACAAGCAGAAGTAAAGAAATAAAAAAGATTAAGCAGAAAAAATGAAATTGAGAATACAAAAACAATTGAGAGAATTAACAAAACCAAGATTTGGTTCTTTGAAAAGATCAACAAAATTGACAAACCCTTAGTGCAAATGAAAAAGAAAAACAAGAGTAGATACAAATAAACAAAATCAGAAATGAGAGGGGGGTATTACTATTGACCCCAAAGACATATAAGTTTCATAAGAGAAATCAATGAATGACACTATGCCAACATATTAGATAAACTAGATGAAATGTACAAATTCCTAGAAACACAAAAACATCCTATACTGTCTCTAAAGGAAATAATATCTGAACAGACCAATTACAAGTAAAGATATTGAGTCAGTCATCAAAAATCTCCCAACAAAGAAAAGCCGAGGACAAGATGGCTTCACAGGTGAATTCTACCAATTATTCCAAGAAGAATTAATACCAATCCTGCTCCAACTCTTCTCCCAAATTGAAGAGGAGGACACTACCTAACTCATTCCATAAGGGCAACATCACGCTAATTTACCCAAACCAGATAAAGATACCATGAGAAAAGAAAACTACAAAACAATTCCTCTTATGAATATAGATTCAAAATCCTCATCATCACATACTTGCAAATTGAATCCAGCAGCACAGTGAAAGAATTATAAACCCTGATCAAGTGGGATTTCTCCTAGTTATGCAAGGATAGATCAACATAAGAAAATCAGTTAACGTAATACACAACATTAATAGACTGAGGGTAAAAACCACATGATCATCTCAATTGATGCCGAAAAGAGAGCATCTTTTTTTGATAAATACACTTAGAAAAATAGGAATAGAAAGAAACTTTCTCAACATAATAAAGGGCATATATGAAAAATCTACAGCTAAAATCATACTCAGTGGTGAAAGACTGAAAGCTTTCCCTCTAAGATCTGGAACAAAACAAAGATGCCCAATGTCAACTCTATCATTCAATATTTTACTGGAAGTTCTACCCAGAGAAGTTATGCAAGAAAAAGAAATAAAAGTCATCCAAATCGGAAAAGAAGAAGTAAAACTTTGACTATTTGCAGATGACATGATCCTATATATAGAAAGTCCTGTAGTGACAATGCTCCAAAATGTGTTTATTAATTGCAATGAATGTACCACACTGATGAAAATGTTGCTAATGTGGGAAAAAGTGGGAAAATGTGGGAGGTGTGGAGAGCGGGGCACATGGAATCCCCTGTATATTCTCTGTAACATTTATGTAATCGAAGTAGCTTTTAAAAAAGAGAAAAAAAAGTCCTGAAAAAGCTACAGTAAAGCTACTAGAGATAGTAAACGAGTCCAGCAATGTATCCGGATACAAGATCAACACACACAAAAAACCCTGTAATACAATACTAATGAGCAACCTGAGGAGAAAATCAAGAAAAAGAATCCTTTTACAATAGCAATTAAAAAATCATATGTGTAAGAATAAATTTAACTGAGAATGTAAAGTAGTTATACACGTAAAACTACAAAACGTTGCTACAACAAATCAAAGAAGAGCTATATAAATGGAAGGGACTTCCATGATCATGGATTGGAAACTAAATATTGTTAAGATGTAAATTCTAACTAAAATGATTTACAGGTTCAATGCAATCCCAATAAATAGCCCAATAGCCTACTTTGCAGAAATGGAAAAGTCAATTATTAACTTTATTTGGAAGGGTCAGGGGCCCAGAATAGCTAAAAACATCTTAGGGAAAAAAAAAAAAAAATTTGTAGGGCTAACACTTCCTGAGTTTAAAGCTTATTACAAAGTTATAGTCATCAATATAGCATGGTATTGGCACAAGAATATTTATACAGATAAATGGATTAAATTGAGAGTTAAGAAATAGACTCTTGCACAGATAGTCAACTGATTTTTAACAAGGCTGCCAAGTCCACCCAATTAGGAAAGACTAGCCTGTTCAACAAATGGTTCTGGGAGAACTGGATATCCCTATGGAAAAGAATGAAGGAGGACCCCTGTATCATATCATATGCAAAAATTAACTCAAAATGTATCAAAGATCTATATATAAGAACCAGGAATATAAGACACCTAGAATAAAATTTGGGGAAGCACATTCAGTGTCATGTGTTAGGCAGTGGTTTCTCAGACTTTACAAACAACGCACAAACAACAAACGAAAAAATCGATAATTGGGACCTCATCAAAATTAAAAACTTTTAGCCAACAAAGGACTTTATCATGAAAGTAAAAAGACAACCTATTCAATGGGAGAAAACATTTGGAAACCACATATACAATAATAGTTTAATATCCAGAATATATAAAGAAACCCTATAGCTCAACAATAAAAAAGACAAACAACCCAATTAAAAATGGACAAAAGACTTGAATAGACATTTCTCCAAAGAGGATATATAAATGCCTCTAAAGTACATGAAAAGATGTTCGACTTCACTAGCTACTAGAGAAATGCAAATCAGAAACACAATAAGATATCATTTCATGCCCACTAGAATGGCAACTACCACAAATTAAAAAAGTAAAAGTGTTGGAGACTATGTAGAGAAATAGGAACATTCATTCATTCCTGGTGGAAGACAGTTTGACTGTTCTTCAGAAAGCTAAGTATAGAATTACCATTCTGGCTACTAGGTATAATCCCAGAAGAATTGAAAGCAGGGACTCAAACAGATATTTGCACACCAGTGTTCATGGCAGCATCATTCTCAACTGTCAAAAGATAGAAGCAACCCAAGTGTCCACTAACTGATGAATGAATTTTAAAAATGTGGTATATGCATATAATGGAATATTATTCAGCTGTAAAAATAAATGAAGTCCTGATCTATGCAACAACATCAATGAACCTTAAAGACATTATATTAATTGAAATAAGCCAGACACAAAAGTACAAATATTGTAATATCTTACTGGTATAATATAATTAGAATAAACAAATTCATAGAGTTATAATCTAGACTATAGTTTACCAAGGACTGGGTTGCAGGTAGAGAATGAGGAGTGTATGCTTAATTTGTACAGAATTTATAGTTAGGTTGATTGTAAAGTTTTGGATATGGATGAGATGGTGGTGATGGTAGCACAATATTTTGAATGCAATTAACATCAATGAATTATAAAGGTTAATGTGGTTAAAAGGAGAAATTTTAGGTTGTATATATGTAACTAGAATAAAAATTATAGGATAAAACAAGACTGTACAAAACAGTGAATCCTAGTGTAAAGGGATGTGTAGTTAATAGCACAATTATAAAAATGTTTTTTCATACATTATAACAAATATACCACACTAATGCAAGGTGTTAATAATAGGGTGGTATATGGGAAAATACACCCTAATATACCTATGGGTATAGTTAATAGTACAAATTTAATATTCTTTTATCAATTGTAACAAAGGTACCACATTAATGAAAAGTGTTAACAATAGGGGGGCATATGGGAAAGCTGTAATTTTTACATGATTTTTCTGTAAACCTTCAACTTCTCTAAAAACACAAATTAAAAACTAAAGAAGAGTGATGATTTTTGGGAAAAAATTCATTAACTATGCATACAGGCAACAACATGGATGAATCTCAAAGGCATTATGCTACGTGAAAGAAGTTATATCTAAAAGGCTATATTCTGTATACTTCCATTTTTATTACATTTTTTTTCAAAGGTAAAACCATAGGGACAGAAAACAGATCAATGGTTGCCAGAATCTAGGGTGGGGGAAAGAGCTAACTCTGAAGAGGCACCAGGGAATTTGGGGGAGTAATGGAAATGTTCTTTAATTTGATCATGCTGGTGGCTTCATGATTGTTTACATTTCTGAAAATTTGTAGAACTTCACGATAAAAAGCATCGTTTCTGAATATAAATTATACCTTAGTAAATAGAAAAAAGGACTAAAATTTTAAAACATACAAATAAATGACCTCACACATGCACAAACTGCTTCTCTGAGGACCTCCCTATTACTTATCTCTCAACATTTGAGACAAGTAGAATATTTCTACTTTCTACTAAACATTGATCACCTGTAAGGTTGGATCTCCCCTCCCAGTTGAAAGGGATTTTAGGGGCACTGAGGTCTGGTCCATTGCTACATGCCAGGAGCCTGGGTGTGAGGCAGTGCCCTGCTGTGTGTGAGCTGCAGTGCAGGGAGCCCAAGGAAGCCATTCAGAGAGAGTATATGCTGGTACAAGAAAAATTGCTAGCTAGGTAGACTACCCATCACGTTGTCCATGTAATAGGGCAAGACCAGGAAAGAAAGAAACCAAGTACAAAATAATAAAGCATTGCTTGGGAAACTGTCCCAAGCATAGCACATAGCTGTGTGAAAACAGATTCCTACCGAACTGAAGTGGATTCGTCAGACCGAAGGAAAGCCTCAGACAAGTCCAGCTTGGTGAGTAATAAGCATTTAGTTAGGTGGCTTACATGGGGTCTACATCCTCAGAGGAGGGAGGAGAGACAGCATTTTCTGATCATCCACACTTACCACCAGAGGAGAGGGGTATTTTATGGAACATGTCTAAATGCAGCTGGAGGAGGGAGCTGCAGCTGAGGGGCAGCTGCCTTCTACAGAATGCAGTGCATTGCCAAAGGAAGGGGACTGGACAATAATTATCAAGGCGCGTATGCCTTTTACAGGAAACAGATCGTAAAGGAACAGATGTTTTCAGCAAGGCAGAAGTTATACATTGGTGGAGAGCTTTATTGATATAGAGGTGATCTGGCAGTTCACGGAAAATAAGTACTGTAGCAGGCTTCTGGAAAAACAGGTTAAATATTCTAGGACAAGATCTATGATCAGTTACGGGTTACAGAGGTTGCTGTTTTAGCTACTTAGGAATGTTGCTATTTGGAGTGGGGGAAAGAGCTGGAAGGGTTGGGAGAGAAAATGCAAAGTCATATATGCCACTGTTACAGTGCTTTGAATATATTGCCTGGAAGAGGGGTATAAGCTGTATCAGGTTTTATGGAGTTCTCTTGGTTTCTTTCCTTGTACATGAAGGAGCCATTTAAAATCTCTCTCCCTGAAATGAATAGGATATTTTCCCTGTGAAAGACACCAGTCTCACAATGGAGTCTTCTGAGAGAGAGGGCTGGCTTCCATGTCTGTTTCTCCAGCTTTTACTTATTTTGGTGGATCAGGTACTAGAACTGTCAATGGAACTATGTCAAATTCAGTACAGATTTCCCATCCAGAATCACCAGGGTAAATCACAGTGGTGCAGCATGGACAAAGAAGCTCCCTTGTGCTTGGTTTAGCCAAAGTGGTGGAAGAAAAAGTGATAATAAATCTGGATTTGGAAGATGATGAATTGACAAGTTCAACTATCTTGAAGGATTCTGATAGTTTTCCAAGTTATAGCAAAAAGAGTTTATTTATTTTAAGCGTCTAGGCCATGGCAGGCTCTGGTGCTCAAGCTACTTCACCACCTAGGATCCCTCTTAACCTCTTCTGACCTAGGACTAATCATTCTACAAGGGATCAGGAACTCCATGGCAAAGTTACGATGGCTGGGGCAGTCATCCTTGCCTGAAATGGGCACAGGGCTCACAAGTCACCTCTGTTAACTACAATGTTGGTCTGCAGATGGAAGGTACTTATTCCATAGCATATTTGGATGTAGTAGGGGATAGGATGCCAGAATATAGAGATTGACATTCCTGGCTCAGATCTACATGGAAACCACCAGGATCCCAAATTGAGAATGTGCTAATGGTAGCTCAAGGATACACAGCTGCACATGAAATAGTTTAAGTTAGTGGAATGGCTTTCACATGTGAGATGGATTTACTATCTCAAACATCAAACCAGGAAGAAGAGAAAGGAAATTCTGTGAAACTTAGAGATAGAAAAACTACTATTTCCTTTCCCAGACAAGTAGAGGTGAAGTTTGGGATACTAATTGTTCTAGAATTTGGTACTGTGAGAGATCACAGGTCACAGATTATATATAGAATTGAGCACCTATGGCATTTCTTTCTCTGGGTTATAGGGCCTCAGGTATTTGGCAAACAAGGAGTCATGGTATACAATTGTGCTGTCAACATTTGACAATTTTCTGGCCTTACATTTGACATGACATTGAGCCTGTTTGGTGTTGTACCAAGTTCCCAATCACCATTTCCATGGTGAATTGAATTTTTCATACACCACTCTGCCCTTATATTAAATGGGACATAATGAGGGTCAACATCCTGTCAAAGGGAAGATTGCACAGCAATGCAACTTTCTGAAATTTAACAATTCTGACGTGACATTTATTCATTGATCCTGTTTTGTCAGGAAAATAGTTAATAAATGTTATCACTAGGCCAATAATTGCCTCAAATATTTTAGAGCTATAGTATAGAAATTAAGGGTAACTTATTGAAAATGTGTAATACATAAAAATTCTTAAAAATTTCTAGAAAGCAGAATTACTTTCCTCTATTTGATATATATTCCATTGCTGAAGCAGAAGACAGCAATGAATATTTGAATACTCCTATCTTTGTAAATTTTCCTACTAGTAAACAGAGAGAAAGAAAAATCAGGGGATGAGAAAGAAAAAGAGAGGGAATAACATTTTCCTAATATGCAAAACAATACTTCATAGAACCAGAGAGCTGAAGCATCTTGCTTAAGACTGTAGAAATAGTTAGTGACGTAAGTAGGAAAAGAACACACTATCCTGACCCTAATTCAAATAATCTAAAGCACACTGCCTCATCCCGTATTCATAAAATTAGTAATAAAATATTACAAGAAAACAAGAGCTTTGATTCCAATTAGAGGTATTCTCTCATTTAATAATTTCTTCAAACAAGAAATGTCAGTGAAACAAATAAGAAAATTTCCAGGAAGACAGAAATCCTTGTAAAAAGTTGGTCCAGTGTAAGTCTTTTGATGAATATGTTTATAAGAGTCTCAGAGGGGAGTATGGAATCAATGAATAAATATTTACTAAGATTCAGTTTTGCAAATCAAGTCAGTTCCTTAGAACAGAGCTTCCCTGCCAGACATTGGCTTCATGGATTGGTGGATGCTCTTACTTCTTTAGACTTACAATGAGTCTTTTCATGCAGACTCAAAGCCTTCAAAGGCTTATAAAGAAGCTTACATTTGCTATCAACTCCATCTATTGATCACATTTATTGAGGTACTGTTCTGGGAATTTATATGTATTACCTGGTAAAATGTATATAACACCTCTTTACAAAATTAATTCTTTCTTTCATTTAATTATTTATCAAAAGTTTATTAAGCACTATTATGGATATTGTCCAAAGTACTGTGAATGCAGAGATTAATTTATCTCATCTCTCAGAAAATCATACACTTAATGAGGAGGCAGACAAGATAACAGATCATTTTAAAACAGAAAAACAAGGTTCCCCCGGATAAGAAAGAGCCAGTATTCTGTGAGAACAAATAGAAGTAGAAACTAACCCAAGTGAAGGGAGATCAGAGATTGTCAAGAAAGACTTCCTGAGCTGGATGATAAAAAAATAAGCAAGAGTAATTTGGCAGGTGAAAGAGAAGTGGGGGAGGGAGCAGTGTTAAGATTGCTGAAGTGCAAGGAAGTGGATAACTTTCTCAAGGTCACACAGCAGCTATATGCACATTTTATCTTAACTGCTAATAAATGTTAAAGTTTGTACACTATTCTAAAATATGGATTTGCACCCTCTCCCTTTGCTTTCATTCATCATTAAGGGAGGCTGTTTTGTCTAGATTATTATATATCTACTCAATTTCTAAGTGGAGGGTATATTTTTCAACAATTCTGACAATTTGATATCTATACCATCTTCTACCTTACCCCTTTCTTCATTCTATGGGAACCTTGAGAAATGAAGACTGGGCAAGTGCATTCCAGGTATATGGTAGATTGAATCACATACCCCAACAAAGACATGTTCTTAACTTAGTCCAAACTCCTGTGGGTGTGAATCCACTGTAAATAGGACCTTTAGAAGATACTGCTTTTTGTTAAGATGTGGCCTGACTGAATCAGGGTTAATCTGAATTCCTTAATCTGAATTCCTGGAGTCTACTTTAAGCAGAATAAATTTGTATGCACCTAAAGAAGGTTACACAGGAAGAAACCAGAAGTCCTCAGAATGTTCTAGGCAACAGTGAACACAAGTGCAAAGGTTCTGTGGCAGGAACAGAATGGAAACAAATGTGGAGAAGGAGAATGGTAGCAGATGAGGTCAGAAAAACATCAATGCTTAAAAAAAGAAATACACTAAACCATTTGGTGATGAAGCAGGTATTGTTATCCCCACTTGAGATTCTGTGATCTGCCTAAATCACACTGCTAGGAAGTGTTATAGCTAAGATTAGAGCTGAATGCTCTGACTTCTGAGCCACTCTTTCTACACACACAAAAGTCCATGCTAGTAAAATCAATAGATGTTCTTTCCTGTCTAGAAGAATGCCCTCATTACCTACTGAACTATTCAAAAGGTCATGAGTGGTAATAGTTACTAACTTAACACTCTTGTCACAGAAATATGGGAGACCTGGAAGCCATAGTTAATTAAAAAAAAAATAATAACGTGAACAAAGAGACAGAAAATTTCATCTAATTTTCCTCTGGGGAAAATAAAGACTACATTTCCCATCCTACTTTGTAGTTAGGTGGGGACACGTGATCAAATACCAGCAAATGGAATGTGGAAGGAAGTGTGGTAAGTTACTTGTAGACCCTGGTCCTTAAAAGCTCTTTTGTGACTTTTCAGGCTCCGTCTCCTCTTTTGAGCATTGCATAGTAGATTTATCACATGGGGTATTTTTTATTATGTTAACAACTACATTACTTTAGTAGATAAGATCACTAGCCACCATTATATGTGATGGGCATCTAAATCATCAAAGGACTCTGAACTCCGAAGTCATTGACAAAGCCACAGTCAATGGCTTTGGAAAAAAGCCTGGGCCTCTAAATAAGCACAAGGAAAGCCACCCACCAAACCCCTCATTAGACTGCGACAGGGGCAAGTACCTTCATTGAGTTAAGCCATGAAGATGTGGGGTTTTGTTACAGCAGTTAGCCTACCATACAGGGATGGTGGGGTAGCCATATGTATTACTGACTTCACATTCAAAGATATTGATATTGGTCCTGTGCTTGATGGGTAAACATCCTTTGTGTTTTCCATTTCAATTCCTGGAAAACCTAAAGGGGCAAAAAAGTTCTATACATGGATCATGCCTCAGTGATTGCTACTGTGCCTTCACATAGATACCCAATACATACTACTGAATTAAATGAAACATGTTCAATTAAATATATAAGAAATTTTCCCAGCCCCTAGAAGGGCCAGGTGAAAAATGAAAACACTTGAGCTTTTATCTGAACAGGTCCTGTTTGACTCTGAATGAATTTCCTGACCTCAGAGTGAATTTGAACAAATGTATCCATAGAGATGCTTTTAGTTATAAAATAAATGCATGATAGAAATCCCAGCATTCTTTGTTGTATTCTGAAAACTTTCCTCTCCTTCAGTTTGGCAACACTTCTCAAAATATTTTGCATTCAAATTTTAAAGCACTCTAATCACTTGTTTTTTCCATCTTGTGTGTGAGCCAAATCATATGCCATAGACATCATATCACCTCTTCGGGTCACGGTTAATGCATTCTCGTGGTGAATGCAGAAGGCTCTTGCTTGCTTTCACTTGCTTCTCCTGAGATTTATCACAAGAGGTATTTTTGAGTATAAGTCCCTTAACATCTGCCTAAATTTAGTAGATAAGATCATTAGCAGTCATTATATCTAATCAGCATCTAATCTTCATTAAAATAATACATTAATGGGATGAAATGGGAGTAAAACGGTAATGTTAAATGCATATTTTTTAAAAATAAATCTTTGGCAGCAGAAAATTGGCAGCCTTTTGAAATATGGCTCTAAAAGTATGTGATCTGTCAATTTAAAGCCCTACCTTGAACTTTTCATAGGTAATCTTCACCTTACATGGCAAATGGTATTTTGAGCCCAACTAAAGCATAATTATATCCAAATATTAATGTGTAGAATTAAAGAATATTTAATTGTTCTAGATCAAGCAAATTAATATTTCCTGAGGATAAAGGTAAATTATTTCAGTCTTGAAAACCAGTGTCTATATATTATTGATTGTGGCTTTTACATGGGGAGATAACTAATTCGCTGTTTCTGAAGGGTGTAACTTACTGAGTCTATAAATATATAAATTTAAGGTATAGATAACTGAAATCTACAGGTTGCTTGGTTTATATAATATTTTGTTATTCATGAATAGCAGCTCCCAGTATCCTAATATATCAATGCCCTGAAAATTTCAGTAGACACAGAGACGATTAAATTGAGTTTACAGTGTTTGAGATCTCTCTCACCAACACCCTGGTTAAAATGACATGAAACTTGCAGAAATCATTACCTCCTACCATCTCTTCCAAATCTTACATAGCTTCTGACCTTGGGAGTCAAGAGAGTTATATCTCTTCCTTACCACCACTGTATGTGTGTGCCCTCCTGCCGACTGTTCCTTAGCACAAGTTTTCTTCATGCTCCTTTCGTAAGTTCTACTCTATATCTTCCCACTTCCCCAAACTACTTCTGCCTCTCCACTTTTCAAAGAAGCAGCTCTCATCCATATTTTATTTTTTTCCAATGAGAGAGAGTCTAAACAAAAATCAGAACTCTATGAGTTTAGGAAATGCAGATTCTGCTATACTCTTTGTGCTAAGAATGTATGTTAATTACAAGGTCAAGTGGCCTTAGTTCTTACCACATTTATAAAGAAGCAATTTATACTTTCAGCACAACTATAATTTTCATTAAGGTTTCACAATTTCTAATCATTAAATCATTATTTTAAATATCTGGTGGGGAATGTTTCTGAAATTAACTTCATGAATCAGACGCAGAAGCCTGCACATATAGAGATATATAGTACAGGGTTCATAACCAAATGCATTCACAGTTATGAGCAAAGATTAACATGCAATCTCCTAAACATGCTAGGCACCAGATTCCTCATCAATTAAATCAATTGGAATAAAAAAGCTCTAAAGCCTTTTGAAACATTAAATTCCCCAATGCTGACCATAGTTTTGTCTTTGCTTGATGTCACAGAGGCATTATAAACACCATTATTGGAATAGTAGCTGCTGTTTGTTAAGTACCTTCCACATGAGACACAATACAAATACTATATTCAACAATCCTTTGAGATAGTCTAATCACCTTGGATTTTAAGCCACAGGGCTGTGGTGTATGTGCCTCACCGACACTGGTTTTCATGGCATTTACAAAACATCGCCTCTGCCTTTGCATCACCCTGATTGTAACAGCAGGTGGGTGGAAGATATTCTTGCCAGAAATAATCAAACTTATCAGAATTATGTTGAAAGTTAAAAGGCAAAAAGTTGTAAGGGCAGACATTGGAAATATGATTTTAAATCCTTTGTAATCCATTTGGAATTGGTTGTGAAATAATTATTTAGTAACAAGGCAGGCTCTATTGGCTTTTGTTGCTTAAAAGTCACCCCAACTTAGTGGCCCAAAGCAACGAGTTATTATTTCTCACAAGTCTCAGAATTAGCCGAGAGGGACTTCTGGTCTGGTTTAGTTTGGTGGGGGCTGTATAGCCCTGGATTGCCTTGCTCACATGTCTCGGATCTTGGTTGAAACAGCTGGGATGGCTGGCACAGCTGAGGTCTCTCCCTCAAGAAGAGACTGTAGCCTCTAGTAAATAATTGCCCCCCGCCATATGACTTCCTGTTGGTTTTTGCTTGTTGCCTGTTGGTTTTTGCTTGTTGTTTTCTGCTTGTTGTCTGTTGGTTTTTGCTTGTTGTCTACCTGTTGGTTTTTGCTTGTTGTCTGCTTGTTGTTTTTTGCTCATCGCTTCTTGCTCGTCTGTTTTTTACTTTTTCTTTTCTTAAGGAGGCACCAGGAACCGAACCCAGGACCTCCCATGTGGGAGGCAGGCGTTCAACTGCTTGAGCCACATCTGCTCCCCCTCCATAAATGCTTTTTAAAACTCTGCTTCTGCCACCTTTGGCAATGATCCACTGGCTGAAGCAAGTTATGTGACCAAGACCAGATTCAGAGTAGAGAAATAGATTACATCTTTTGGTGGGAAGAATTGCAAAGATATTATAGACTTTAAAAAAAAATCTAGCACAAAACATCATCTGGCCACAAGTTATTTACATTTTCTCACATGAAAAATGAGTTCACCCTCATTCTAGGACATCAAAAAGGATTTTCCCCTTACTGCATCAAGACTCAAAATCCATGATCTCATTACCTAAATCAGGTACAAATGTAGATAAGGCTCCATTGTTACTGGACCTTGGATGCAGCTTCTCTGTTTCAGAGACCATGAACCAAAAATAAGTTATTTGTTACTCACACCACCAGCATAGTGTGATGATACATGAGGTAGATACTTACAATAGATAGTCTTCTTTAAAAGGAGAGCAACTGTAGGCATATAGTGGTAACTGGTCCACAGCAATTCCAAAATCCATCTGTGTATACATTGCTATATCTCCCTGCTCCATGGGCAGGGAGATTACATGATTGAGGCCAAGTTCTGCTCTCTAGGACAGACCCCTGAATCCACTGTTCTCCAAGGCTCTTGGATCCACTCATTAACATGTTCTTCATTCTATATAAGAAATGATTCATGCTTGCCATTGAGTAACTTTCTCAACTTTATTTCTCCCTAAAGAAATTTCAGAGTCCACATCTTGTAATTTGAGCTACCTCAGACCCTTTTAATCAAAGCCAATATAATACTCTTAAAATTTTGTAGGCTTTCTATCAGATTATATCCCACTCCATTAAACAAAAGCTAAATTCACAGGACTTTGTGAGACAAGCTTCTCTGTCAAAGAGTCTTACAGCTAAAATGATTTGATCTTTATGCTGAGATTATGTCATATGCAAAAGAGTGAGAAAACCTCATCGGTACAAGAGAAACAGGAGCAGCCAGTTTTTGATGGGCTTAGATTTAAGAGAAGCATACACATCATGGTTACTGGGAAAAGAGTTGAATCTGGAACTGAGAAAAATTCCTAGAAGTGGGATTAGTTATGCAGATTATACAAAGTATGCAAAGTTGCTTCAACTTATCCTACCAAAGATTAAAAAAAAAAAAAAAGTCAATAACATTAAGTAGATCTTGGCTTGGATTGGTGAGCTTATAGAAGAGAATAAATTATTTTGTTATTCATAAAACATTACCTTGGAAAAGAACAGTAAGCACTTTCCTTCTAGGGTGTCTCTTTTAAATAAAATAATTTGAGAATCCTGAGGAGACACAGTTGTGTTTACTTCCACCACACACACCCCAATGCATGTTTCCACATTGTCCTTAAATATATATTGTTTCACCAAGTTCCCAAGTCTTCTATTTCAATTTCAGTAACACATTTTAAAAATGTAATATTGGGATGAGTGCTAAAATGCCAAGCAGTAGCATCACATTTCTTTAAAATTATTTATAAAATGTAATTTTTAATTTGATCTCCAATCGTGGTCTGTAGACCAGAAGCATCACTATCACCTGGAAAAGAATAAAAAGACATAATTTCAGATCCAAACCTAGACATAATGAATAAGTTGCATTTTTTTAACAAGTGGTGTAGGTGATTTTATACACGTTAAAATGTGAAAAGCATTGTCCTGGACACTGAAAATAGCAATCCAAAATAAATAAGATGCAGCACCTGCTGCAAAGGAGTTCATAATTCAGAGAAGGGAATACACAAGTAAGTCAATAGCTACTTTACTGTCTGATACCTTAAGCCAATATTAGCTCTTTTCTTGAACTAAGGTTTTGATAACAAGAGAGTAAGAGAGAGATAAGGAGACATTATCATTTAAAGTGTCATTTAAGATGCCATAGAGCTTAGGACCTAGTGGCAGAATAAGAGAAAGAAAGAATATACACACAGGTGTATGGATGAGAGAGAGACAGAGAGCTGCAGAATCACCGAGACATTTACATGAAGAAGTAAACAAGAAGACGGTACTTTTTAGGGCATGTTTATGGATGAAAAATATTCATAAACCAGTTGATAAGAGTTTATTTGGAGATGTAACAGCTAACTTTCAGATGTGTAAGGGAAAAATGCTTATTTTTGGTAAGTCACTGAGATTCGTGATTGTTTCTTTTGTTGTAATTGCTAACAGATAAAGGACATAAATGGAAATACCTGTATATCTCATAAGTCATTATATGAACACATATATAATAAATTATACTTGCTTCATCCAAAAGGAGGGTTCATCTACTTTTTATATATCCACTGATAATCTTCATAAAATCCTAACTTAGGAACCCCTCCAAATTTTATTTGTACAACTATGCACTGAATGAGACTTCCTGAATAACAGAGGAAAGATTCGGGTATAAGGAGACTAAAGATCAGTTATACAGCCATTCTTACAGTTAAGTCCTTAATTGTGATTATTTCATGGTATACCAGAACTTATTGAATTTTCCATTCTAACTTCTTTTTATTTTGTCTGAATATAGTAATACACCCATGAATATTATTATCACAATTCTAAGAGGTGTTTATCATTTAAAAATAATATGTTTGTCATGATTCTTAGATCCTGTTTGCCAGTATTACTTATCTATCTTCCAGAGACTTCTCATTTTTTCTCTCCATATATCCCCTCATCTGCAAGTGTAGTAAATACAAGTATATGTTTGGGATACATAATTTGGTATACCATCTTCCTACACTGATTCTCAAGAGAAGAAAAGCTGAATATATTATAATTTAGGTTGGCCTGTTGCCCAATAAATGTTTTTCTTAAGGCACAAACTATTTTAAGCACTGGTCCCATGCCCAGAACCTATGTTCATAGCTGATACATCTAAGTGTGAAACACATTGTGTATGTGTGTGTGGGTGTGTGTATGTGTTAATGCATTCATATAAACTTGAGACTTTATTTTCCTATTTGTCATAGCATGGATTTTAGTATTAAGGGATCTATCTTGATTCTTACATTAGGAGGTATATTTGTTGTGGCAATGACAGAATCAGCATTTTTCTCTTTTTCTTAAACAGATTCCTAAAATAATCTATTAAAACTATGCATTAGTGAATCCCATGGGAAAATATATAGGGTAATGAAGATCTACTCTTTTGTCCAACTTGTGTTTCTGGGGTTCAGTTACACAGCTTCAGATAAGAAACTACAGTATTTTTCTTAGAGAATTGTTCTGAAAATTAAATGAAATTACATCTATAAAGTGTGTTGCACAATGTCCTGCTCACACATGCATGGAAAACATTGGCTCCCTCCTCTTCCCCTTCTTTTACAAGGAAGGGAGGCATTTAAGACATACAGGGAGGCTGAAAGAGAATCTGAAACTCCTTCTGCTATTTTAGACATGGTGTCCCATGGAATTGAGGAGATCCAAGTCCCATGTGCTCATTCATTTATTAGAACTCAAAAACAAAAACATAAACAAACAGTTCTATGTGCTACATATCACTCTAGGTACTAAAAAACAATTTGAACAAGTGTGACACAATGCTCACCCTCTTTGCATAGAGAGAAATCTTCTAACAATGCTCACTCTCTTAATCCAGGCAGCATGAGGTATATCCTTCCACATATCCCACCAAGTATGCCAGTTCCTTGCTAGGAGTAAACTCTATCCCATACCTCAGTGTGCTTAGTAAAGTTTATTACATGGCTTTCTGATTGTTGCAAGTCTCCTTCTTTGAAATCTGCACTCTGCCCACTATCACATTACAATAGTACTAATAATAAAGTTACAAATTAACACTATATAATTTGAAGCAATCTCAGGCAGATCATTTCAAATATGTTACTCTTCCCTCAAATCCTTCTTGAAATATTCAAGAAATGATGGTTTGAGTGATCAGATACCTCCACAATGATTTCCTCTGAAATTTCCCTCTTAACTGACTGAGTTAAAAGTCCTCTGATAAATAAGCAGATCTTTAGACAATGAATTTACTTTAGATTATAGATTATCAGCATGACATTTGGAAAAGTGCATTTTCTTCTGTCTGAAATATATATGTATAGGATTTTTGAGGTTTGGAATTTGGAACCAATGAGACTTCTCAATACTAGCTCATATTTCATTGTATAAACACATGTAAAATAAATTGTAATAATTTCTTCATTGAAAGGAAGGTTTATAAAATCCTAGTTTAGGAACCCCTTCACGTTTTATCTATACAGCTATACAATGAAAGAGTTCTTCCTGAATATTAGAGGTAAGATTCTGGCATATATATTGTTTAAACAGCCCTTTCAGATAAGGCCTTAAGTAGAATGATTTTTGTGTATTAAAGGTAGGAAATATATATATCTCAGGGCAATAATAAAGGATGTAGTACAGAGTGATGAAGGATTACAGTTGTATTGGAAGATAAATTGTTTTGACACGAAGAGATAAGATGAGATTCTATTATAATTTGGGGCTGTATCAATTAGAATGCTTTTGTTCAGATAAGATGTTGTCGGTACCCCACAAATTTTGCACATCTGTACCTGGAGAAATTACACCTCATACCTGCAAATTCTCCAAAGCACTGCTCTGGAGCCACAGGTGACATGTGGAGAGTCTTAGGGGGATATGCCTCACATCCCCCTTGCACCCACAGATTAGCTAGGGTGAAGATAGAGAGCCTTTCTTCCTTTCATCTAAGCATAACAAAAAACAAACCAAACTCTGTGACGCAGTTTATGTTGCTGCACTCACTGCTTTGTCTCTGTCTCCCCTATCTTGCCTCCCTTACTTCTGTATATAGCTATACTTCCTTAATAAATCAATTGCACAAGCAACCCCTCTCAGATTCTGCTTCTAGGGATCCCAGCGTAGGAGCATTTGAACCTAGAAGCAGACGCTAACAAAGAGATCATGGAATCAGGTCACTCAGCAGCTAGATGGCAGTGAGGCCCTCCTGCTGGTCATGGGTGGAGTATTGATAAGTACCAGGATGTCCTAGCAGTGCCCTCATGGAGAAGGGATGCTGTGGTTTATGAAATATATATGGCATTTCATGGTGTGGGGAAATAGAATTCATAAGGACTCCAGAAGTAAGTAGCTTTACCTGAGCACCACTGATAAACTAAGGAGAGAAATGATTTTTACCAAGTTATTCTCAAGTAAGAAACAAATAAAGAGTTTCACTTTTTTTGTTTTCCTTTCTTCACAATTCACAATTTGGCTCTACAGTAACTCAAACAGCTGTCTTGTTTAACTAAGTCACCCATTAAGGAGACCATCTTAATGACAAAGGGCATTCACTGTGATATGATTTCTCAACAATCAACTTTCAAAAGCAATCTAATCTGATCGTAAAACAAATACTACCATTGTCTATGGATATCCTCTTTTCAGGTACATAGTTTTGTTAAACTTGTAACACTTGAATGCATTTGTCATATGAATTCTCAAGGTGATTGATTTCATGAAATGTTGTCAGATGGCAATATCTAAATCTTCCTTCACAAACAATTCTAGGAATATTTGAAGTTTACGACAATCAATCTCTACCTGGTTACATTTTTAAATTTTAGGTAAATGCATAAATGCCTAAAGGCATATACATATCAAACATTAGTTTTCTTAATATTATAAATGCCATAAAGAAAACAAAATTCCTGAGTAAACTTTATTGATAAGCTCACTAACTCAACCTGCAAATTCTGATGTTTGTTTCCCTCTCTGCACAGGAAGAAGCTGTATGTATAACACATAGCCAGTATTGAAGCAGGCACAAAACTTTTTTGGATTGATCCCTGCAGAATTACAATCTCTCAGCTATCTTCCAAGCATCCGTGGGCAGTGCAATCCTTATCAACTGCCAATTCTATTTAATTGATTCAAGGATCCTGAACTTTTGCTAGTTACAATAGGGTAGAGTAGAACTCAGTTTGTTTTATTGCTGATTGCCTTATCTTGGTCTTGATTTATCATCTACTTAGGACTTCATTGTGTTCTTTTCTTTTCCCTCTCAGAGAGTACACTTTTTCTTTGGACCAGTCTTCCAAAATGGTTCCCCTAGTAGAGTTTCTTATTGTAGCAGAGAAATATTTTGCAGAGCTCTTTTGTCAGCCTAGGCTGTGAGGAGATAAGAAAGAATTCCACAATGTCAGAGTCTTATTGCAATAAAAACTAATCACTTGCTCCTGCTACCTATTCAACATGGGCCATCGCAGCCTCTCAAGGACTCCAGCTGATAGCAACTTCTTTGTAACCTGTTTCCTAGATCACTGTTTAAATGGGAAGGACATGTCACAAATCTCACACTAATTTTAAGTTTCCCCCTTAAGTGACATATGCCACTGCTGTTTATATTTCTTTGGCACAAGTAAATCACAGTTTAAATGGGTCAGGTAAGTGTAATTCTGTGTTCTGGAAGGGATGATTAATTATTTGTAAATTGCTAATGACTTCCACAGCATTAAATGGTTCGAATAGGCATTCAAAATTTAGCCCCATTACTTTCTAGCTTTTGTTTCATATCTTGAACAAGTTACTAAAATTCCCCTATCTCAATTTCTTAATCTACATAAAGGGCTAAATAAGAATAGCTACCAAAGTGGTAATTACCAAAAGTCAGTCAGGTAGCACGGTGCCTGACGTTAAAAAAATTGTGCTAAATGTGCATAATATATATATTTTTTATTTTTAAGGAAGCTTTACATTATATAAATGTTACATCAAAAATACAGGGGATTCCCATATACCCCACCCCCTATCCCTCCCCATAATAGATATTAACTCTTCTTGTTATTAGTACATTTCTGTACCATAGCCATAGAACACTTGTGTATATTAATAATCTACCACCAAAGGTGAAGAAATAAGTGTCAATTCTAAAATGTAATATTTCCTAAAATATGACATATTACTTCTCCGGTTAACTCAGTTGTAAAATAAACCACAAAAGTATTGAAAAAAATTTATCATTATTACCTGGTCATTGCTCTTCTAATAATAGAGTAAGATTTTAAGGAAGGTAAACAATTTAGGAATTTTTTTTGTTTTGTTTTAATATGAACCCAAAGTTGTAAGTGCATAGATAACACATCCTCTGTCTCTGAAATTATATTTCTTAAAGAAGAAAATACTGAGGAAATAGAATATTATTATTTTATGCTCATAATAATCTTGGTTTTCATTATAACAATTGAATTTATTGTTACCAAAGTTTATATTTTATGGGAAAGGATAGAAAACAATACGTTTTCACCGGGAGTAGACAAAGGTTCTGTCATTGTTATCAACCTGAAAACAAGAGCAGGAACACTTGACAACTTTCTCTCCTAATTGAATGTTGCTCCCGGTTCAGCTCTGAAACGAATCGCAGAGCCTGAGCCTCCATTGTGATAGCAATAGTGTTCTCTCTCGCATTTCCACAGCCAGATTTAGATCCTTTTGCCTTGTCCAAACATCAGAATGTCAGGCCTTTCCCCCCGCAATCTTTTCAGGATGAGTAGGGAATAAAGAACTCAATTACCGTAGTTGGTTTAATG
The DNA here is from genome assembly GCA_029593785.1 of Cabassous unicinctus. Lineage (NCBI taxonomy): Eukaryota > Metazoa > Chordata > Mammalia > Cingulata > Chlamyphoridae > Cabassous > Cabassous unicinctus. Next base: position 28,353 of record JAQZBX010000806.1, read on the forward strand.
TCTGTTGCATAAACTTTTTCAACTATATATCCTCTTACTTTAAATTAGATCAGGAGACAGAATCCTACTGTTCATGTCATTAGATAAAATAAAAATAATAACAATAATAATAAAGATTTATGTAAACATATATGAAACAAAAACTTGAAGCTAACTCATGTTCCACCTCTCCCTTGATCATGTTAGGTTCTGTTTACAACTGTGGACATTAATGCAAAATAAAGTACTCCTTAGTTGTTCCCTTCCCAAAGTTCCCTTGTGCTTCTTGTGCACACTAGCTATTATACGCTGGCATATTTATCACAATTGGTACTCAAGTGGCTAAATGAAGAAGGCAAAATACCTTAGCGAACAAATGCAGTGTAGAGTATGATTGGAAGAAGAATTAGTGTATGGAGAGCAGAAAGTGTGAGAATTTCCTTAGCCACAGTAATAAAGGGTTTTTCACCCATTCCTTAATGAAGAATGAGCTGAATTAAAACCAGAATTATGCTCTGTCTGTGTCTTTGTATACAATAAATAATCTGAAGTTCACTTCACACACACATTTAGGATCAAGTAAGTGTTTAGTGTTGCTTGTTTACTACAACCCTCAAACCCCTTGTAAAACTATTTCCAAAATGATTATAATTCATTCTACTTTATATCTCCATTCAAGTTCCATTTGGTGATTTTTTAATTTGGTAACTTTTTAAAGTCCTAATAAAGAATTCCTTTGGAAATGACTAATGATATGCCTCTGACATAGGGTATATGCCTCTGACAAGTGAAAACTGCAGTTAAGATTCTCTTACTGGGACAGCATGTTAGTACTCTGATCTTATTTTGTTATTTATTATCAAAAGAAAATAATAGCTAATAATACCTACATGTAAGGGTTTTTTTGTGTGTGCTCTTTTATACATAAATGTCAGTTGATATTTTAGCTGAACTTAGATGTTTTCCTTTGATGAGCCCTGAGATCAACAGAAAGGATGAAAGAATTAAATATCTGTTACACATTTTATTGATCTGGCTAGACAGTCCACAAATAACTAAGCATCATGTGTAAGCATAAAATGGAAAATCAAGAGAATAATGAATCTAACCTTGATTAGCAGGTATTTATTCATCTAAGGCAAGTAGAAAATATTTGTCTACTTCTTAAAGTGAAATGATGGTTACTATATATGACTTAAATGGAATGTTACTAATTTTCCTTTGGGATTCTGTATTTTTCAGCTATAAAATAGAGATGGCAAAGTTAGTTTATCTTTCAAGTTCCAGCTCAATAAAATTATATCATTCTGTGATATCAAAATGATTTTCTCCCTCTCTTGCCTTTTATTTTTCATTTTTTCCCTGCCAGTTAGAGTTGACCTAATTTACATTAAATATAAATTAGTTTGTTTGTTTGTTTTGTTTGTTTTCTTGACCACCATTCCAGGGATAAAATATCCTTTCCTCTTGTCTTGTTAGAAATCCTCATTTTGTGATACTCATCTCAGAGTGCCCTCAATCTCTTAGAAGAATGGCTGAGAAATGCAGAAAGTGACATAAAGATGCAGCCTTAGGATTCTGGGTTAGGGAAAAATAAAATAAAATGATTTTTGGATAGTGGTTGTATAAAGGACTTGATAGGCAGAATAAAATGAACCAAAGAACAGTAAGTAAAGAATCAGAAGATCCAAGTCTTTGGCCCAACTCCACCACTAAGTTATGTGACTTTAAAATACTTTCCTCAAGTATAGAATTAAATTCTTAAAATTGAATACTGTTAATATTCCTTTTAAGTTCTAGCAGTTACAAAAACCTGAATGATGGTAAAAGATTCTATTCCTGGTGATCTACCGGAAAAGAAACTAGCTCCTCACCTTCATCAGAAAATCTCTCCAGGGTTTTATTCACTTGACAATGTTAACAAGCAAGGGAACTTCTTATATACCTTATTTGAAATGCATTTAATAATTAAAGATTCCAGTTAAGATTGTTTAGAAAATATATTTATAAAGATAAAACATCCAGCAAAATATTATTGACTGTCCCTTTGCTTGGGATACAGAAATGAACAAGACCCACACAATTTATGCACTTAAGAAGTTCAAGTCTGCCAAAAAAGAGTGTAAGAGCCATAATGTAACATAATAAGTACCATGGTACACACACTCCATGCTGAGAAGTACAAAATAACCCAACCTGGGCGGTAAGACAGGGATGCTCAGAAAGAGTGAGATGTCGGCCAAGTTTAATAGAACATGTAGCAGCTATAGTCATACTGTAAACTGGCAGAAGGGGGAAACACCCCATGGGGAAGGAAGAAAATAAACAAAATTCTGGAGTCACGAGAGCTTGGTTTACTCAGAGAAACTAAAGTATTATAGTTTGACTCGAGCAGAGAGTGTATTTTTATCGGAAGGACTGATTTTAAGGTGGAAGAAATAAGTAGAAACCAATTGTGAAAGAAATATATCAGTTCAAAATCATTTTACACTCTATAAGTAAAAAAAAATCCTGGAAGACTTAAAACAAGTATAATAGTGTCAGTTCTAACCATAGAAAAATCACCTACTGTAGTATAGCAAAAAGATTGACGAGAATAAGATCAGAAACACAAGACACTGGTGGTAAATTTTCTGCAAAAAAAAAAAAATCCTGTTATTTTTCTATTACTGATTTACGGTTTAATTCTATAATGGTAAGAAAACATACTTTGCATGATTTTAAGTTATTTTAGATACTTTAAGGTCTATTTCATGACCCAGGATATGTTCTATTTGGGTGAATGTTCCCTGGGTACTTGAAAAGAATATGTATCCTGCTGTTGTTGGGAGAAAGGTTGTATAAGTGTCAATCAGAGTCCACTGATTGATGGTGGTGTTCAGCTTCTCTACTTGTTGACTTTCTGTTTAATAGTTATATCTATTACTAGAAGTGAAATGTTGACGTAAACTTGTGTTTCTTATTTTTCAAAACTTAGTTTTGAATACATAAACGTTTAAGATTGTCATGTCTTCTGAATGAAATGACCCTGTTACTACTATATACAGTCATTCTTTACCCCTGTTTATTTTCTTTGTACTGAAGTTTACAGGCATAGCCCGTTTTACTGTGCTTCACTTTTTTGTGCTTTGCAGATATTGCGTTTTTTAAAAACTGAAGGGTTTGTGCAACCCCGCGTCAAGCAAGTCTTACCGGCTCCATTTTTCCAACAGCATGTGCTCACTTCCTGTCTCCGTCACATTTTAATTAGGATATGTTTATATATTTTTTCAGACATAATGCTACTACACACTTAAAGGCTACAGTATATTGTTAACTTTTTTTTTTTTTTTAAGATTTATTTATTTATTTATCCCCCCCTTGCTACCTGGGTTTTACTGTGTCCATTCACTGTGTGTTTCTTCCGTGTCTGCTTATCTCCCCCTTGCTGTGAGGTCCTGCTGCATCAGCCCACCGTGCCGCTCGGGCTGGCCTGCCCTCACAAGGAGGCCCCGGGAACCGAACCTGGGGCCTCACACTGGTAAACGGGGGCTCTATCGATTGAGCCACACCCGCTTCCCAGTGTTAACTTTTATTTGTACTGGGAAACCAAAATATTTGTGTGACTCACTTTATTGCAGTGGTCTGGAACCAAACCTGAAATATATCCAAGGTGTGCCTGTACTTTGTCTGGTATTATTACAGTCACTCAAGCCTCTTTCAGTTTGTGTTTGGTTTGCAAGGTTTATCTATCTCCATCCTTTTACTTTCAACTTACCCATAACAGTATATTGAAGCAGGTTTCATTTATACAGTATACAATTGGGTTTTGTTTTTTAACCCATTCTGACAAACTCTGCCTTCTAATTAACATTTTTATTCCATACATATTTAATATAATTAATGATAAGTTTGGATTTAGGAGTAAAGATTTATCATTTGTTTTCTGTTTAATTACTCCGTTTTGGTTCCTCTCTTTTCCCTTTCCTGTTTCTTTGGATTACTGAAATATTTTTTTATTCCATTTTAACTTATCTACTTCTTTGGATTGCCTGATTATTTCTTTTCATAGTTCCCTTCAGCTCTATATTTGGTATATAGCATATGGTGTATACCACTTCCCTCTTTTTGTCTCTCTTTTCTTGTTCTCCTCGTCCCCTTCTTCCTTCTTTCTTCCCTTCTTTACTTCTTTTCTTCTGTATTTTTCTGAACTATTCTTGCTTCTATTCCTTCTTCCCTATCTTCTTCATACCCACCTCTATTCCTTCATCACTTCCAGCCTTACTTCTTCTAAAATTTACATAATTCCCTAAGTTATAACTAATGTCAAGATCATGACCCTAAGGCCTAATTTGTAAATAGGCTACAGTGGATGTTTTGCCAAATTTAAAATCTTTACAGGGGAGCAGATGTAGCTCAAGTGGCTGAGTACCTGCTTCCCATGTATACGAGATCCTGGGGTCAATCCCCAGTGCCTCCTAAAACAACAAACAGATGAAAAAAAACCAACTCTCATTAGGGAGCAGATGTAGCGCAGTGGTTGAGCACCTGCTTCCCATGTATGAGGTCCTGGGTTCAATCCCTAGTACCTCCTCAAAAAAAAACTTTACAGAAAGGAATACACAAGATAAGTCTTCTTAAAATTATATGCAATTGAGAAAGATCTTAAATGTTTAAGAAGTGAAAAAATAGTGAAAATATCCCAGGTTAAAGTGAGGACTGAAGTAAATGGAGACTAAACACCATTGTGCTAAACTTTGAGAGACCTTAATATGATCTTAAAGTAATAAAATTCAGAAAAATGCCAAAGAGTTCTATTGACCATACATTATTGCTTATACATCTAAGGTTTACCTTAGTATTTGGGGATATTTTAAACTAAACCATTTCAGGCATGCCTTAATTCATCATTTGCAGGTTGTAGTATCGGATCAGATGCCAGTAAACTACAAAAAAGATTAGAAATCACAGTTTAGAAAATGAATTTTACTGAAAAGACCTAAGAAATCCTCTAACCAAACATCTCAGTTTTTGGTCACTGAATCTGAGATTATAGGAGGACAGCGACTTGATGCCAGGACAGGAAATAGTGGAAAGATTAGCCTCCATCCGGTGAGTGTTTGTGGGAAAGTAAGATATATGCTAGTAAGAATTACATTTGTAAGAGTAAATTGAGAATAGTGATGAGAAAAAGGATGTAAAATGAATCCCACTACAGCAGAAGTGTGCTGGAAATCATTTGTTGATTTGCAATATTAACCCTTTATTTCTAAGCTCTCAGTTGTGTTCACAGGCATAAATTCTGTAAACTACATTTCCCAAAGTCTTTTGTTAATATGGTACAAGTTATGACCCACCCACGAGAGGTGCTTCTGACAGATACAAGAAGCCAAAAGGAAGGAGAGGGCTTTGATCACCCATGACGGATATGGCCCAGCATGTACACATTGGCAGCTGTAGGGTTTGGCTGGTGGTTTTGAGACATCTTTCTGAGATTCACTTTGATATTGCAGATAGTTGAGAGCATTGTAGTGTCTTCTCTGGCCCCTGAACTTATGGACTTCTTAAGCATAGCCTTTCTGATCTCTGTTTCCCATCAATTGTGTAAGGCTCTATTTCCCTATATTAAACATCTTCCTACTTTAAATAACTAGAATGGCTTCCTGACCAAACCATGACTAACAGAAGGATCATTATTAATGCAGTAACGCAGCCTCAGAATAGAGAAACAAAATCGAAGCCAAATAGTTCATGTCCTTAAAACTTTATTCCTACCTGGTTGGAAGGAAGGAGATGATGAAGATGTAGATGAATGGACTGGTCTTGTCCAGTTACAGTATCCTATCAAGATGTGGTTTCCAAAGGCAAGGAATTATGCTGAAAAACCCAGAGTTCTAGCATTACATTTATGGGGTTTGTTGGGTGTTGAAGGTATGCATGATGAGAACTAGAGCAGCTTTCAAGATTTGGGTAGATACTCCTCTATTAACAATTGGCAATGTGGATCTAAGTACCTAACAACAAGTTAGTCAATGGTGTGTGTGTGTGTGTGTGTGTGTAGGGAAAGTGAGATGGGAAACCTAACTATAACTAGATACTAACATAAACATAACAATAATTATATACTTGTGACTCTTGGACTAATTCTACATTATAAAGTCCCCCAATCTACCCTGGTTCCTAAATCAAATGTATTTGGAAGAAACTACTGTTGTTCTGTTTTGCTTTTGTTTTATATCATGTATCTGTTCTGTTCTTATATGCCTAACCAAGCCATGGGAAAGCATTTTATTTCTGCATGAATGTACTCAACTTACTCTCCTTCATTCCAGTCCTTTCTCCATCTTAGGATCTCAGAGCCAAAAACACTTCAGAAATATGAGAATTATGATCACTCAGTCTTTATATGAGGGCATAAAGTCCAGAAACAGAAAAATAATATCTTTGTATGAGGACACATGATTAGAAATGAGAGGACTTGGACAAGCATCTGGGTCTACTGATTTTGAGTTCAAGATTTCTCATGTTACTCTCCAAGGTCTTTCTATGAATGAGTGAGAATCCAGAGGTTGGCTGGAAAGCGTGCCTTACTGAAAGCAAGATGCACGTTTGGTGCAAGGATTTGGTCCCTTCACAATGTCATGCAGTTTCAGTATGGTGTGTATGAAAAAATATGCATATATATGTAAAAAAAAATTGAAAGCTAGTAGAACAAAGTATTTCTTAATTTTTCTAAAAATCAAGGAAATTAAAGCCACTAAATTCATCTTGTTATTTTAATAAAAGTAATATATGAAGTCCTTCAAATGCCTCATCTATTTCTGAAAGAATTTTTGTATATAAATTAGAAGCTTGATTTTCATTAAAATGTTGAATCTACTGAATTGTGTTAACTGAAGAATACTATCACTTTGCATGAAGTGACCAAGATCTTCATTGGAAAGAACACAGTCATTCTTGGAAATACTGATCTTAATCATATCCACCATGGAGTTATTTAAACATAAATATAAATGAATCATCTACTGTTATAGTCAGGTTTATCATGTTGTTGGCCAGCAGGAAAGTAGAGTAGAGAGACAGTAGGTGTTGGATAAATTTGATTTTGAATCCCCAGAGCTACTCATAAGCTTTGTGACCTTGGGTAAGTTAACTACTAATCTCTCAGAGGCTTAGTTCTCTCACCCATAAACTTTGGATGATAATTCCTACCTTTCAAAACTCAAATAAGAGATCTATAGCACACAATAGATGCTGACAATTGACTTTCTAAATGAAGGACCTAGATTTTTTCTCTGTAAGCATATCTACATATTATATTAGAGCACAATGTGTCTATTGTATCATGTTTCTGCATAATGAGCACACAATAAAAGCCAATGTATTATAAATCATGATCTATATTGAAGTACGCAAATACTTTCTTAATCATTCCCTGTACCTGTTGGAAGACCTATTTTAGCTTTAAAGCACTCAGACAGGAGAGAAAAAAAAAACAGACTTCTTTTTATCTCCAGTGAAATTATCCTTCAAAAGGGAAGGACAAAGAAATAAGGACTTTCTCAGCCAAACTTAGCATGAGGGAATTCATTTTCATAAGGCCTATCCTGCAGGCAGAAGAAAAATAATATAGGTCACAAATTTTCAATTTTCATCTACATAAAGAAAGAAAGTATATTGGAGAAGAAATAAATGGAGGTAAAATATTATTCTTACTCTTAATTGATCTAAATTATAATTATTTAAAGCAATAATAGCAATAATGGGTGATTATAACATATGGACAAGTGAAATGAGTAACATTCAGGTCACAAAGAATGGAAAAGAAGAATTGAGACTATTATTTTAAAAGATACCTACAAAACATGTGAAGTAATATAGTGTTTGTTTTAGTTTACTAGCAAAAGTAAATACCATGCAGTGGGTTGGCTTAAACAAAGGGAATTTATTGACTCACAGTTTTGAGGCTAGGAAAAGTCCAAAACCAATGTTTCATCAAGGACCTGCTTTTTCCCAGAAGACTGTGGCATTCTGGGGTTGGCTGCCAGCAATCCTTGGCCCTTGATTTTTTGTCACATGGCAATGCACATGGCAGCCTCTCCTGATTTTTCCTTTCTCTTCTGGGTTCCATTGACTTCCAGCTTCTGGAAGTGTCTCTTGGTGGCCTTCAGTAATAGAATTAAGACACATCCTGATTCAGTTGGGCCACCCCTTCTGATGAGTAATCTCATCAGAAGTTTCCATTTATAATGGATTCATACCTACAGGAATGGATTAAGTTTAGGAGCATGTTTTTCTAGGGCAAATAGCTCCAAGCTACCACAGTATAATTTGATGTTGGACATAGATTAGGTATAAATGCATATGGCAAACTCCAGGAAAATAACTAAAAAAGAGAGAGAAGTATAAATAATATGCTAGGAGATGAATTAAAATGGAATTATAAAAATGTACAGTTAAAATCAGAGAAGGGAAAAAAGATATAATAAGTACAATGAATAGAAACAAGTACAAAGATGGTAGATATCAATCCAACTATATCAATAGGCACACTAAAAGTGAATGATCTAGGATAGAGGGATTGAGAGGTGATTCCTAAGGGATTTGGGGTTTTCTTTTTGGGGCAATGAAATTGTTCTAAAATTTTTTATGGTGATGAATGTGCAACACTGTGACTATACTAAAAGCCAGTGATTATACACTTTAGATGGATTGTATGGTATGTGAATATATCTCAATAAAATTATTAAGAAAATTGAATGGTCTAAATATAAGAATTAAAGACAGAAATTGTCAAAGTAGATACAAATGAAAGCCCAACTCTATGCTGTCTACAAGAAACATGCTTTAAATATGAAGACTCAAATAGGTTAAAATAAAGTGGTGGAGAAAGCTATAATAAGCTAACACTAATATAAAGAAAATTGAAACACCTACATTAATTTCAGACAAAGCAGATTTCAGAACTAGGATAATCATCAAGAGTAAAGAAGGATATTATATAATGATACAGGAGTAAATTTTTAAGCAAACCTAACAGTTCTAAATGTTTATGCACCTAACAAGAGAGTGACAAAAATAATTCAGGCAAAAACTTTGTGGAAATAAAAGGAGAAATAGAAAAATGAGAGTTATATTAAATATACACTCAATAATGACAGAAATTTTCATCTATTTTGATTACAACCATACCCTATGTGTACAAAAGTGCTTCACACTGGTGGGTTCATAATAAGCATTTTTAAATTGAATAAATAGTGCAAAGGGTCTATGTACATTTTCCTGATTGAATAAATGAGCTACTTCCCAGATTTGAGGGAGGAGTTATTGGCCTTGGAAAGAGCTGAAATAGCAATACTAATATTGATTAAATGGACTTGAAGGTGCTGTCTCTAGGTCACAGGTGAGATTCATTTGGAAGCCAGGTCTTGGGCAGTGCTGCTCCAATGCCCACCCTCCATTGGGAGGATGTTTCTTGGCCTCCAGGTGATTATTCAGCTCATTGACGGAGACAAGCTATGGATCTACGATCTGCAGGGATATGACCATGGAGACATTCAACAAGGTTCCTACTCATGATCCTGCCCTTACCTATGAAGAGGATCACAAGACACTGGCTAAAGATCATGCCTCAGGTTATATATTTCCATGCTGCAAATTTCAAAGCAAAGGACAGTGTTTCCTAAGCTTCTCCAGGCAACTGCAAGTGCTTTTGGCCTGCATGGACTATATTGAAGGGCGCCTGAGGCTCTGTGCCTGCCACCCAATAGGATAAGAGAAGGGCAGTGTTTCCCCAGCCTTTCTGTGCAACTACAGGCCCTTTCAACCTACACGCAATGGATTGCTGGATGCTTGTGGCTCCATCCCTGCCCCCCCAATAGGATAGGGTGGTGTTTCCCCAGCCTCTTTGGAATTGAAGGTGCTTTTGGATTGCACAGACTGAATTGAGGCTCCATCCCCACCACTGATAGGACAGGACAGAGGTGGTGTTTCCTCAAACTCTCCAGGCAACTGCAGGTGCATTCAGCCCACATGAAATAGATTGTTGAGCACTCCTGTGATTCTATCACCACCCCTGAAAAGACAGAAAGGACAGTAATCCCTCAGCATCTCAGAGCAACAGCAAGTGCTTTCAGCCCACACAGACTAGATTGTTGGACACCTAAGGATCCATCCGCACCCATGGCAGGGGAGGAGGGGGGCAATGCTTCACCAGTCTACCTGGGCAACTGTGGTAGGTTTTGACCCACACAGATTAGTTTGCTGCCCACACTTGCAGCTCCATCCCTGCTCCAGGGAGGGGAGAAAGGGGCATGAAGTTTCTTCACTCTCTCCAGGCAACTACAGATGGTCTTGACCTTCATGGCTTGGATTACAGCACATGGCTGTGGCTCTGTCTCTACCCCTGGAAGGGGAGAAAAGAGGGAGAAGCTTCATTGGTTCCTGGGGCAACACGGGCAGCTTTAGCCTCCACAGCTTGCAGTACACACCACGTCCTCAGCTCTTACTACACAACCAGCAAGGGAGAAGGGCAAGAAACAGACAAAAAAGAACTGAAAAAAATCAGATTGGCTGAACAAGAGGCACTATAATGTTCCAAATTAAGTTGAACCAAGGGAGTATGCTGGGGGTACCTGCACCAGCCTCTCTTGGCAACTGTAGTAATTCTTGGACCACAGGGACTAGAGGAGGCACCATATGGCTACATCCCCACCTCTAATAGGACAGGAAGGGGGGGTGTTTCCCCAGCCTCTCCTGGAAACTGCCACCACTTTCAGCCCACACAGACTAGACTAGTGTGCATTCCAGTGGCTCAATCCTGCCCCTGACAGGGAGGAGGAGGGTCAGTACTCCCTCAGCCTCTCCGGGCAACTGCAGTCACTTTTGGCCTGCATGGACAAGATTGTTGCCCACACCTGTAGCTCCATCTCTGCCCCTGGCAGGGAAGGAGGGGAGCTGGCGCTTCTTCAGTCTATCTGAGCAACTGCAGTCAGTTTTGACCTGCATGGCTTAGTTTACTGCCCATACTTGAGGCTCCATCCCATCCCAGGCAGGAGAGGAAGGGGCATGGAGCTTCATCAGCCTTTCTGGACAATTATAGACGGTCTTGGTCTGCCCAGCTTGGATTACTGCACATGGTTGCAACTCTATCCCTATCCCTGGCAGGGGAGAAAGGTGGGAGAAGCATCATCGGTTCCTGGGGCAATGCAGAAAGTTTCAGGCTCCACTGCTTACAGTACCAAATGCATCATCGGAGCCTACTCTGCAACCAGCAAGGGAGAAAGGACAAGAAGCAGATGAAAATGAGCTGAAAATAATAAGATTAGCTAAACATGAGCCACTGTAAAGTTCCAAATTAAACTGAACCATGTATCAAAGGGGGACTATAGCACAAAACCAACCAAATAGAAAGCTCTAGAGTAAAGACAGAAACTGTGCCCAGTATAAATACATCAAGTAAATCAGACACTGAGACACTAAAAAAACAAAAACAAAAACAAAAAAACAATCAAAACCAAGAAACATCCCAGGCAAAGGAACAAATTAAGCCTCCAGATGACATAAAGGAGTTGAGACAACTAATCATAGATGTTCAAACAGATCTCCTTAATACATTCAATGAGATGGCTAAAGAGATTAAAGGTATTAAGAAGACACTGGGTGAGCACAAAGAAGAATTTGAAAGCATACGTAGAAAAATAGCAGATTTTATGGGAATGAAAGGTACAATAAGTGAAATTTAAAATATACTGGAGGCATATAAGAGCAGATTTAAAAATGCAGAAGAATGGATCAGTGAGTTTGAACACAGGGCCTCTGAAGCAAATATACAAAAGAACAGATAAAGAAAAGAATGGAAAAAATGGAACAGTGTCTTAGGGAACTATGTGATGGCAAGAGACATGCAAAACATACATGTCATGGGTGTCCCAGAAGGAAGAGAGAAGGGAAAAGGGGCAGAAGGAATATTTGAGGACATAATGGTAGAAAATTTCCCAAGCCTATTAAAGGACATAGGTATCTGTGTCCAAGAAGCACAACATACTGCTATCTGAATAAATGCAAATAGACCTACTCTGAGACACATACTAATCAGAATGTCAAATGCCAAAGATAAAGACAGAATCATGAGAGCAGCAAGAGAAAAGAGATTCATCACATACAAGGGATGCCCAATTAGATTAAGTGCTGATATCTCATCATAATCCATGGAGGCAAGAAGGCAGTGGTATGATATATTTAACATACTGCAAGAGAAAAACTGCCACCCAAGAATCTTATATCCAGCAATATTATCTTTCAAAAATGAGGATGAGTTCAGAATATTCACAGATAAATAGAAACGAGAGAGTTTGTAACCAAGACACCAGCTTTGCAGAAAATAACAAAGTGAGTGCTATAGCCTGAAAAGAAAAGACAAGAGAGAGGGAGGCTTGGAAGAGAGTCTCAAAATAAAGATTATATCAGTAAAAGTAAGTAAAAGTGTAACAAGAGTAGTGAAAATAATTTATGACAGATAAAACCCAATGGTTACAATGGGTGAAATAAAAACTGCCTTTACAGTAATAATATTGAATGTTAATGGATTAAACTTCTCATTTAACAGACACAGATAGGTGCAATGGATAAGAAAAATGAACCATCTATATACTGTATAAAAGAGACTCCCTTAGATATCTGTTAGACCCAAATTGGTATATAGATTCCATGCAATCCTGATAAAAATTTGAACAACCTTTTTAAAAGAAGTGGAATACACAATTATTGAATTTATTTGGAAGAGTAAGGGACCCCAAATAGCCAGAAACATCTTTAAAAGGAAGAACAAAGGTGGAGGGCTCCCACTTCTGGACTTTAAATCAGACAACCAGCTACAGTGGTAAAAAAACAGCATCATACTGGCATAAAGATAGACATATATACTAAAGGAATCAAATTGATTCTTCAGAAACAGACCCACATATCTATGGTCAAGAGATTATTGACAAGTCTTTCAAGCCCACCTGGCTGGGGCAGAATAGTCTATTCAACAAATGGGCTCAGAGAACTGGATATCCATACCCAAAAGAAAGAAAGAAGACCCCTATCTCACATCTGATACAAAAATTAACTCAAAATTGATCAAAGATCTATATATAAAAGATAGAATCATAAAACTCCTAGAAGAAAATGTAGTAAAACATCTTCAAGACCTAGTGGTAAGTCATGGATTCTTAAATCTTACACCAAAAGCACTAGCTACAAAAGAAAAAAAAAATGGATGACTGGGACCTCCTCAAACTTAAACACTTTTATAATTCAAAGGACTTTGTCAAGAAGGTGAAAAGGCAGACCACTCAAGGAGAGAAAATATTTGTTAACAAAACATATGATAAGGATTTGTTTTCCAAACTATATAAAAAGAACATACAATTCAACAATAAAAGAGCAATCAATACAATTTAAAAATGGGCAAAAGACTTGGACATTTCTCCCAAGAGAAAATACAAATGGCAAAAAAGTACATGAAAAATGTTCAATATCACTAGCTATTAGGGGACTGCAAATCAAAACTACAATGAGATATCATTTCACATATCACAGAATGGCCATTATTTTTTAAAAACAAAAGAAAATAGTAAGTGTTGGAGAAGAGGTAGAGAAATAGGAACACTCTTTCACTATTGGTGGGATTGTAAAATGGTGCAGCCTCTGTGGAAGACAGTTTGAAGTTCCTCAGGAAGTTAATATTGAACTGCCATATGATCCATCAATCCCTCCACTAAGAATATAACCAGAAGTACTGAAAACAGTGATGCAAACAGACATTTGCACACCCATGTTCATACGGGTGTTATTCACAATTGCCGAAAGATGTAAACAACCCAAGTGTCCATCAACCAAAGAATGGATAAACAAAATGTGTTTTATACATCCAATGGAATACTATGCTGACATAAGAAGAAATGAAATTGGGACACATATAATAACATGGATGAACCCTGAAGACATGCTCAGTGAAATAAGCCATACACAAAAGAATCAATATTGTATGGTTGCATTAATCTAAACTAAATATGAAGAATAAACACATAGAGTTAAAACCTAGAGTATAGGTTACTAAGAGATAGAATGAGGACTGAGAAGTATACCGATGCTTAATGTATGTAGTGTTTTTAATTAGCTTGGCTGTAAAAGTGTGGAAATGATTAAAGTTGATAGTAAGATTATAGTGAGTATAACTAACGTAGCTGGCTTATAAATGGGATTGTGGCTGAAAAGGGTAGTCTAGGGATGTAAATGTCAAATGAGAGAAAGCAAGAGAATAATCTACGCACTGAATAACATAGTGAACCCGGAGGTGGATGAGGATTGTGGTTAATAGTGCAAGTACATGAATGTTCTTCTATGAACTAGAACAAATATACATCACTATTACAAGGTGGTAAGAATATGATGATGCATGGGATCAACAGATATTTATATGTTAATACTCGTAGCAGCATTATTCACAATTGCCAAGTGATGGGCGCAACCCGAGTTTCCATCAACTCATGAATGTATAAACAAAATGTGGTATACACATATGAATGAATATTACTCAGCTGTAAAAAGGAATGAAGAAGTTCTGTTGCATAAGAAAACATGGTTGACCCTTCAGGACATTATAGTGAGTGAAATAAGCCAGGCACAAAAGGACAAATATTGTATGATCTCACTGGTATGAACGAGTTAGAATAAGCAAACTCATAGAGTTAGAATCTAGCATATAGGTTACCAGAGGATAGATTGTGGTAGACAGTTGGGAGCTAAAGTTTAATTTGTTCAGAATTTAAAATTTGTGTTGATTGTATATATTTGGAAATGGGTGGTAGTGATGATAGCACATTATTGTGAGTGTAATTAACAGTGCTGAATTATGTATGTAATTGTGTTTAAAAGGGGAAGTTTTGGTTCACGTATGTTACTAGAAAGAAAGTTAGAATATAAAACTTGGCACTGTATGACACAGTGCATCCTGATGTGCAAAATGGACTGGGGTTCATAGTACAAGCATAAGAATGTCCTTTCATGAATTATAACAAATGTATGACACTAATACAAGGTGTTAATAATAAGATGGTATATGCGAAAAAGAATACACTTAATGTAAACTACGGACTATAGTTAATAAGCAATTTTGACTCTTTCATCCGCTGCTGTTCGCCTTTCCCCTCAGCGATACAGACTCGGGGGCCCTCTGTCCTTGGAGCTCCTCCTGTCTCCTTTGCGGCGCAAGGTCGGGTAAGCCAAAATGGATGCTTACAAATACATCCAGGAGCTCTCCGATGTGCTGCACTTTCTTTTGAGGGTCCTGGTCCACTGCTGGCAGTACCACCAGCTCTCTGTGCTCCACAGCCCCCACCTCCACCAGGCGGTATAAAGCGCGCGGACTGGGATACAAGGCCAAGCAAGGTTATGTCATCTACAGGATTCCAGTGTGCCACCGAGGTCGCAAACGCCCGGTTCCTAAGGGTGCAAACTATGGCAAATCTGGCCATCAAGGTGTTAACCAGCTGAAGTATGCTGGAAGCGTTCAGCCTGTTGCTGAGGAGTGAGCTGGACGGCACTGTGGGGTGCTGAGAGTCCTGAATTCTTACTGGGTTGGTTAAGATTCCACATACAAATTCTTTGAGGTTATCCTCATTGACCCATTCCATAAAGCTATCAGAAGGAATCCTGACACCCAATGGATCACCAAGCCAGTCCACAAGCACAGGGAGATACGTGGGCTGACGTCTGCAGCCACAAGAGCCGTGGCCTTGGAAAGAGCCACAAGTTCCACCACACCATTGGTGGTTCTCGCTGTGCAGCTTGAAGAAGGCGCAATACTCTCCAGTGTGACCATTACTGCTAATATATAAGTAATGTTTGTAAAATTCATACCTAAGAAATAATTTAGGACAGTCCAAAAAATACATACAATTTTAATATTCTGCCATCAATTGCAAAAAAAGTACTACACTAATGCAAAGTGTCAATAAGAGGGGCTATACTGGGACATTGTGTTTTTTACATGATTTTTCTGTGAATCTACAACTTCTCTAACTGAAAAAAATAATTTAAAAAAAATGCTACTTGAGTGAAATCAGAGTATTACATATTGTATGATTCCATTTATAAGTGTAAATACAGTATAAGTAAATCTATAGAGACAGAAATACATTAGTGGTTATGTAGATCTGGGGTAAGATATTGGGATTGGGTGGTAAATGCTAGGGGGTATGGAGCTTTTATTTTTGGGGTACTGAAAATGTTCTAACACTGATTGTGGTGATGAATGCACAATTCTGTGAGTATACTAATAGTCATTGTGCATTTCAGATGGATTTTATGGTCTGTAAATATATCTCGATATACTGCTTTAAAATATAATGGGTGACACATTGGAATGGCATTTAAAGTGCTGATGTTGGGGAGGGGGGCTGTCAACCAGGTATCCTATATCCATGGATAACATCCTCCAAAAAGACAAGTAAATACAGGTATTTCCAGTTGAACAAAAGATGGGAGAATTTGTAGTTAGAAGAACTTGTCTATAAGAAATACTAAAGGTAGTCCTGATAAGCAGGGAATGGAATGCAGCGAAAATGATCACTATGTGAATAAATATAAAATATACCTTTAAGATTTTTCTTTTGTTTTTTATCTTAATTTATTTTAAAACCTAAGACTACTGAAATCAATAATTATAACTCTCCATAGTTAGGTTTATGATATATATAGGTTTGTGAAAAATATCACAAAGGAGGGAAGAGAAAATGGATCTTATAGAAGCGAAGTAGCAGCCATATTATTTCAGAATCAAGCAAGTGTTAACCTGAAGTAGATTGTGATAAGTTAGACTTAACATTTTAATACCTAAAACAACCACTCTGAAGTATTTCAAAACATGTAGGTAAAAATTCAACAGATAAGTTAAAATGTTACACCAAAAATATTTTTAAGGAAAAATAAGGTAGAAAAGAAGAACAGAGAAACAAATAAATCATGTAAAATAAACGTGAGCTATTAGAAAACATAGAGCAAAAGACAGATGTAAATCCAAACTAGACAACAATTATAGTACATATGAATAAAAGACAAAAATTGTCACACTGCATAAAACTAGGGCAATCCAACATCACAAGAGACACACTTTAAAGATACAAATAAATTGAAAGAAAAATAATAAAAATATATATATCATGCAAACAGTAATAAAAAGAGAGCTTGAAGGGCTATATAAATAGCAACAAAATAGACTAAGACAAGAAACATTTATAGAGACAAACAGGAACATTTCATAATGATAAAAGTTAAATATAAAAGGAAGATCTAACAAATATAAAGATGTATATAACCAACCACAGAGTTCTAAAATATACAAAGCAAAAGCTAACTGATTTGAAAGGAGAAAGACAAAATTTACAATTATAGATATTTCAATACTCCTAGCAACTGAATGAGCAAAAGATTGTATTAGTCAGGCAAAGGGATGCTGATGCCAAATACCAGAAATCTGTTGGCTTTTATAAAGGCTGTTTATTTGAGGTAGAAGCTCACAGTTACCAGGCCATAAAACGTAAATTATTTCTATCACCAAAGTGTGTTGCCACGTGTTGGAGCAAGATGGCTGCCGACATCTGCAAGGGTTCAGGCTTCTTCTTCCTCCTAAGGTTCCATGGTCCCAGCTTCTTCCAATACCAGCTGCAGGCTGGGATAAGTCTCCTCTCTCTCCCAGGGCTCATTTCTCTCTGGGCTAAGCTGCTCTGCTCTCTCCACAAGACCAGCTGAAAACTATCAGGTAAAAAGCTCATCTCTCTTCCTGGGGCCTCTGCCGCATCTAATGGAGCCTTCTCTCTTTCCTCACATATCTGCTTCTCTGTGTATCTACTTCCCTGGAGCTTTGTCATTTTCTCTGTAGGTGCCTGCCCACCAAGGGGCCAGAGACACAATGTCCTACTGACGTGGCCCAATCAAGGCCTTAATCATAATTCAATCAAGTACGAGCAAAATCTCTGAATCCAGTACAATCCAATGTACCCAGAGGAACAGACCAATCTACAAATACAATCCAATATCTATTTTTGGAATTCATAAACAATACCAAACTGCTACAAATATAGAGGCCATAAATAACATGGATGATTGAAAAAATAAAAGTAAACCTAGCAACCAATTTACTTAAAAGTCTTACCCAAAAATGCCAGAATATTTATTATTTTCAAACACACATGTAACATTTTCCAGGATAGACCATATGCTAAGCCACATCCTCAGTACATTTAAAAGGATTCAAATAATAAAATAATGTTTTCCAAGTACGGTAGAATTAAGACAAGAGTCAACAACAAAAATAAATACAGGAAATTGCCCAAATATTTCAAAATTAAACAACTCACTTCTGAATAACCCCAGGTTTAAAGAAGATATTAAAAAGGAAATCAAAAATAAATTGAAATAAATGAAAATGAAATGCAACATTAAAAATGTATAGGATACTGCCTACAGACTGCTGAGAGGGAAATTTATAGATTTACAAACATATTAGAAAGTAAGAAAAATATAAATTAATATTTTAAGCTTGGACTTCATGAAGCTATAAAAATAAGAGCAAAAGTAGAATAAAGGAAAAATTAAGAGTGGAAATACATTATTTATTAAATAAAATTAATGAAAACAAAAATTGAAAATTAATGACAACTAACATTACCAAGATCAAAACAGAGAGGACAAAAATTTCTAAAATCAGGAAAGAGTAAGGCAACATCACTATAGATTCTAAAGAAATCAGTATCACTATAATAGAATATCATGAATAATTTTTTTTTTGCCAACTGTGGTGGATTGGATCTGAATATCATGTTCTTAAAGCTAATCCATCCTGTGGGTGTAACTTATTGTAAGTAGGACCTTTTGGTGAGGTTACTTCAGTTAAGGCAGGTCCAGGGTGGGTCTTAATCCTTTGACTGGAGTCCTATATAAGAGAATGAAATTCAGACAAAGATAGAGAAATCTACAGAAGCAAGAAGCAGAAAGCAAGGAAACCTGGAAAGAAGGGTGAGAGCAGCAACTGTCGCCCTGTGCCTTGCCCATGTGGTAGAGGAGT
The DNA here is from genome assembly GCA_029593785.1 of Cabassous unicinctus. Classification (NCBI taxonomy): domain Eukaryota; kingdom Metazoa; phylum Chordata; class Mammalia; order Cingulata; family Chlamyphoridae; genus Cabassous; species Cabassous unicinctus. Next base: position 47,422 of record JAQZBX010000806.1, read on the forward strand.
CAAGGATCACCAAGAGCTCGTCTCTGAGAAGAAAGCATCACCTTGATGATACCTTGATTTGCACATTTTTCTCAGTCTCAAAACTGTAAGCTAATAAATTCCCATTGTTAAGCCAACCCATGCCATGTTATTTGCTAGCAGTCTAGCAAACTAAATCACCAACATATGAGATGATTTAAGTTAAATGGACAAACTTCTAGAAATACACACATTACCTAAACTGAATCAATGAGAAATATAGTATTTGAATGAATAAACATATATCAAGTAAACAAAAGATTGAATTAGAAATTATCCTACACAGAAAAGTTCATGTCCAGATATCTTCAGAGTGAAAACTATACAACATATAACACTGCAATGACAGATATAGGTCATTTTATATCATCACATAACATGTAGAACTGTGTGGGAGAGAATGTAGATTACAATGTGAACTATGGTCCATGCTTAATGGCAAAGCCCCAGGATGTGTTTATCAATTGCAATGAATGTGCCACACTAATAAAGGATGTTTATGTGGGAGGGTGTGGGAGGTGTGGGGAGTGGGCGTATGCCCTATATTTTTTGTGTAACATTTATGTAATCTAAGTATCTTTTAAAAAATAAAAAAAGTTTTTATTAAAAAAAGAAGAAGAATATCAATCCTATACATATTTTCTCACAAAACAGATGACAAGAAAAACACATTCCAATTCTTTTAAGACACCATCATTATGCAGATTCTAACACCAGACAAAGATATCACAAGGAAAGAAAATTACAGACCAATATCTCTGATGAGTACAGACAAAAATAATAATGAAAGAATAGCAAATTGAATTGAACAATATTTAAATAAAATTCTACACCATGACAAAGTGGCTTTATTTGAGGAATGCAAGCTTGGTGTAATAGCATAACAAGTAATTATTGTACACTATATTTATAAAATAAAGGAAAGAAAACATAAAATATCATCAGTTCAGTAGATTCAGGAGAAGCACTTGATAAAATTCAACATCCGTTCATGATAAAAACTCTCAAACAACTATAAAGGGAGAAAAACTTCTTCCTGATAAAACGTATCTATGAAAAACATGCAGCTACTATCATACCATATGGTAAATGACAGAGTATTTACTCCCTAAGATAAGGAACAAGGAAAAGATATCTTCTTCCACCATTTCTATTCAACATTGTTCTAGAAGTTTTAGCCAGTGCAAAAAGGCAATCAATCATTTAATCACCAAATCAGTTGTCCCCAAATAGGAAATGATTTTGTAAAACTGTCTTTATCTGAAAATTAAATAATCTCATATGGAAAAATCCTAAGCAATCTACCAAAAACCTACTACCATTAATAAGCCAGTTTATCAAGGTCAGAAGAAAAAGACTGGTGTACAAGAAAACAATTTCATTTCAATATACTGCCACCAAAAATCCAAAAATAAGATCATCATTGCAGTAGAATAAAATACTTAAAACAGACTTAACAAAAGAAGTCAAAGACCTGTACACTGAGAAATGCAGAAATTCTTGAAACTGATAAACTATTCCTAAAATCTACATGGAATTTAAAATAACCTAGAACAGCCAAAGCAATTTTGAAAAGGAAGAAAGTAGAAGTATTTACACCACATGATTTCAAATCTTGCTATAAATCTATAATAAAAAAAGCAGTATGGTATTAGCAAAAAGATAAGACATATCACTCCATGTCACAGAAGAGAAATTCCAGAAATACTCCCAGGTTAGTTCATTGAAGAAAGTAAAGACTTCTTAACAAAAGGTTCTGGAAAATTTGGATGCACAAATTTAAAATAAATGAATTTATACACTGAGCTACAGATGAAATTTAACTCAAAATCAAACATATTTCTGAATGTCAGAGCTAAAGTTTTAAAAACTAAGAGGAAAAAGCTTTTGTGACCTTCATTTAGACAAAGTTTTATTAGATGTGATATCAAAATCATGATATATTAATGAAAAATTAGGTCAATTGGACTTCACCTAAATTCAAAACATTTGCTCTTCGAAGATCACCATTAGGAAAATGAAAGAACAAGACAAAAACCCAAAGAAATTCCTTAACTTGTATGCAAATTATATATCTAATAAAGAAATACACCTAATAAGCAACTCAACTTAAAAATGGGCAAAATGATTGTATGGACACATCACCAAAGAAAATACATGACTGGTAAATAAGCACATGAAATTATGTTCAACATCATAAGTTTATAGGAAATGCAAATTGAGAAAAACAATGAGAAAGAAGAAATATAAATCCCTAGATTAGTTAGGGACGTAAATATTCCTTTCTCAATATTCAATAGAACCAACAGACCAAAAATATAAAAGAATGTAGAAGTATGAGCACTACCATTAGCTAATGGAATCTAAATGACATTTGTAGAAAACTCCATCCAACAACAGTATATTATAAATGTTTTCCAAGTACCTTGCAATGTTCACAAAGATAGAGCATAACTTGAGTCATAAAACAAATCTTAATGAATTTTTAAAAAATTGAAATACAAAATTTATTTTATGATAACAATTAACTGGAAACTAATAACAAATATGACAAAAAATTCTCCAAACCTTTTTACATTAAACATCACACTTCTATATGATCTACCAGTCAAAGAAGAAATCTAAAATATATATAAATGTATTAAAATTAAAATAAAGCACATCAAAATCTGGAGAAGCAAGTAAAACAGTACTGACAAGAATATTTATAGCAAAAAATATTTATATTAAAAGTGAATAAAAGTCTCAAAACAATAATCTAGGTTCCACCTCAAGAAATGAGAAAAATGAAGAGCAATATAAAGTCAAAGCAAGGAAAAGGAAGGAAATAATTAAGGTAAGAGAAAAAAAATAAAATTGAAAGCAGAAAAGCAATAAAAGAAAATCAATCTGACCAAAAGCTCATTCCCTAAAAAGAGTTCTGAACAATTAAAAACCTCTATCATAACTGACCAAGGGGAGGAAGGGGTGGAGGAGGAGAAGGAAATACTGGGAGAGAGAAACAAATGAGGAATATAAGGAATAGAAGAGACATCAGCACAAACCTTGCAGACATTAGAATTGCAAGGGGATACCATGAACCATTCTACAACTGAAATGAAGTGGACCAAATCCTCAAAACCACAAACAAATAAACTCACCAAAAATGAAACAAATAATCTGAATAGCCCTGCAACTAGAAAAGACATTGAATTAATAGTTAACATCAATTACACCCAATTTCTTCTAGAAAATAAAAATGGAAGACTTCTAAAATAATTTTATGCAATCAAGATTACCTTAATACACAAGCCAGATAAAGACTAAGTTTGTGTGCATACACACACACACACACACACACACGCACACACATATATATATAATGTGTATATATACACATAACAGACAAATATCCCTCATGAACAAATAGGAATGAAAGGCTGGTTCAATATTTAACAATCAGCTTAATCATCCACATTAACAGTCTAAAGAAGGAATAAAAACACATCACATTATTTGTTTTTCAAAAATTACCAGAGAAACTTCTATACCATAATAAAAATTCTTATCAAATTAGAAATGGAAGAAAATTTCCTTTATTTGAAATAAAGCAATCTATTTAAAAACCCACAGCTATATCATACTTAATAGTGAAAGTCTGCATGTTTTCCAGTAAGTTGGAGAAAAATATAAGGATATCTACTCTCACTAGGCCTATGCAACATAGTACTATAAATCCTAGCCAATGGAATAAGAAAAGTAATTAAAGGTATTTAGATTGGAAAGGAATAACTAAAACTGTACTGATTTGTAGATGTCTATGAAAAAACAATCCCAAGTAACCTATATATAACAAGCAAAAATAACAAAAATCTCCCACCACTATAAGTTCTCAGAATACAAGGCCAAGACACAAAAATCAAATGTATTTCTATGTACTAAAAATGAACAACTGGATAATGAAATTAAAAACACAATATAATTTTCAATAGCTCTGGAAAAATAAAGCACTTAGATATAAATCTAACAAAATATATACAGGATCTACATGCTAAAAATATGAAGTATTGGCTAAAGAAAACAAAGAGGATCTATACAAATGGAGAGAAATACCAAGCACATATATTTGGAAGAGTAAACATCATAAAGATAACAATTATTCCCAAATTAATCTATATGTTTAAAATAATTACATAAAATGCACGGCAGATTTTTCTGTAGATATATACTAGCTGATTCTAAAATTCATATGGAAGGCAAACACAGTAGAATAACTAAAGGAGTTTTGAAAAATAAGTCTACAATTTGAGGAATCACCCTACACAATTTTTAAAGTTAGTATGCAATCACAATAATAAAGACAGGGTGGTCTTGGCAGAGGGACAGACGTGTATCAACTGACCGTAACTGAGATTTCAGAAACAAATCACACAAGTATCGCTAACTGATTTTTGTCAAAGGGACAAGAGTAAGTCAATGAACTTGGCTTTCAATAAATGATGATGGAATAAATGGACATCCATGGACAAAAAAAATCCATCGAAACCTCACACTCTATACAAAAATTAACCCAAACCGAATCATTAATATAAACATAAAACTACTAATTTTTTAGAAGAAAATTTAGGAGAAAATTTCTGGAACCTATGGTTAGGGAAAGTTTTGGACTATTTTACCAAAAGCAAAATCCATCAAAGCAAACATGGATAAATTGAACTTCATCAAAATTAAAATGTTCACTGTATGAAGCACCTTAAGGCAGAAAAAGAACAAGCCACAAAAAGGGAAAAAAGATATTATCAAAACACATGTCTAACTAGATTTAATCCAGAATATATAAAGAAAATTTGTAAATTCAACAATAAAGAAATATATAATGCAATTAGAAAATGTGCCAAGTACTCAAATATTTCACTAAAGAGAATCTACGAATAGTGAACATTTGAACATTTCTATATACCTTATATTTATGCTTAGGTGAACTTCCTCCCAGGCATCCCCCATCCCTGACACCCCACAGAATATACCATGCAGAACTGGGTGGGAGAGAGTGTGGTCTGTGATGTGAACTGTGGTCTATGTTCGGTGGCAAGGCCCCAGGATGTGTATATCCATTGCGGGTGTTGTACCACACGGATGAGGATTGGTGGTGTGGGATGTTGTTGGAGGTGTGGGCGGTGGGGAACATGGGAATCCCTGTAATTTCTGAGTAATATTTAGGTTATCTAAGCACATTTAAAAAATATATATATGTATATATAACAAATAACATTTATGTAAACAAATGCACATATATGCATATGTATTTATATATCATTTTACAAATATTGGTATGTATTGTGAAAAATTTGATTTTTACCCACAATAAAAAAAATAAAAAATTAAAAAAAAATTATAATAAATAAATAAATAAAATATACTACAAAGCTAAAAAAAAAAGATATTATGGTAGGCAATAGCTTCTTAAACTTTTCACCCAAAACAAGAGCAACCAAAGATAAAGTAGATAAATGGGACCTCCTCAAATTAAACACTTTTGCATTTCAAAAGACTTTGTCAAAAGGGTAAAAAAAGCATCTAACTCAATGGGAGAAAACATTTGGCAAACATATATCCAATAAGGGTTTATGATCCATGATAAACAAAGATGATAAAACTCAACAATAAAAAGACAAACTATCTGATTAAAAAATGGGTGAAAGACGAAAAGACAACTCTCCACAGAAGAAATACAAATGACAAAGAAACACATGAAAAAATATTCAACATCACTAGCGATTAGGGAAATGCAAATCAAAGTTATAATGAGATATCATTTCACACCTATTAGACTGGCTGCTATTAAAAAGTCAGAAAACTAAATGTTGGAGAGGATGTGGAGAGGTAGGAACGCTTATTCACTGTTGGTAGGAATGTAGAATGGTACAGCCACTGTGGCGGACTGTTTGGCAGTTCCTAAAGAAGTTGAACACAGACTTGCCATGTGACCTGGAAATACAATTATTAGGTATATACCCAGAAGAAATGAGAGCAGAGACACGAAAAGACTTCTGCACACTGATGTTCATAGCAGCATTAATCACAATTGCCGAAAGTTGGGAACAACCCAGGTGTCCAGCAACTGATGAATGAATAAACAGATTGTGGTGTATATACACGATGGAATGTTATGCAGCAGTAAGAAGAAATGAAGTCATGAAGCATCTGACAACATGGATGAACCTGGAGGACATTATGTTAAGTGAAGCAGGCCAGACACAAAAGGACAAATACTGTATGACTGCTCTATTATGAACTAAATATATTGTGTAAACTCATGGAGTTAATAATTAGAATATAGATCACTAGAAAATAGAAGGAGGGTAGAGAATGGAAAACTGACGGTTAATCTGTGCAGAATTGCTGAAAGGGTTGTTTGTAAATCTTTGGAAATGAATAGAAATCGTGAAAGCATATCATGGTGTTTGTAACTAGCACAAGCTATTACGTGGGTATGACAGTGGTTGAAAGAGAAATTCTAAGGTCATGTATTTTACTAGAAGGAAAACTAACATGGGACTGTATAAGATAGTAAATCCTCAGGTAAAACGTGAATATGGGTAATATTGCATATACAAGACTGTTTTTATAAAATATAAATACCAATATACTAGAGAGAAGGAAAAAAAAAAATAGCAGCTATGTATGGCGGGGAAACAGAGGGATTGAGAGGTGATGAGTTTTCTTTGCTTGTTTTTTGTTATTATTATTGGAATAATGAAAGTGCTCTATGAATGGTTAAAGTGATGAATACACAAATATGTGATTATACTGAAAACCATTAATTGTAAACATTGGATAAATTTATGATTAATATGTATGAATAAAATTGATTTGTTAAAAATTTTTAGAAAATTGTGTTTCCAAAAAGTTAAGTTCTACTTTCTCCCTCCTTAAATAGCAGAACCCTGAATAAAGTCATCCTTGCCTGTTTATCATTGTCCAATACAATTGTTGTTGTTTTTGAGAAGAACATGTGCTTTAGGGGTTACAAATTCAACCTACCACACCTAGCAAGCCACTTCTGAAGATTTACTCTAGAGCAGGGGTTGGCAAACATTTATTGTAATGTTTACTAGCAGACTAGTAAACAAAATATTATTTAGCTTTATAATTCAGGTTTGGTGCTATTGTCATTGAACACTGGCATTTTCTGTATAAATATAAAATATTAAAATTCAAATAATTATGAGCATTTGGCAAAAACAGAAAAGAAAAGAAACCTACTACGTTTTTAAAGCTGCAATTTTGGAAAAGCTTTAATTTAATGATAGTTTTATAACTGTTTTCTTGTCCCCAAATTATTCAGGATTCATAGAAGTATGAATCTAATTAATACAACAATGGGAATACAGACTGTTGCACAGAACTGGGAAATAACTAATCTTAAATCAGTTTAATTGGCCTCCTATTAATATAACAAGGCTGATGAAAATCATAGTGCCCTATTTTCGAATACAACTGCCGGTTTATGCATTTTTCAGTAACCTGAAAAAAAGTATTTACAGCCCAACTCACTGTTATGTAAAATTACCAATAAAATATTTTTATGACTACAAAAAAATAATTTAGGCTTTGTTGGCCACATACCATCTCTGTAGCATATTCTTGATTTATTTTTCTTTCTTTCAACCCTTTAAAAATACTAAAAAAATCCTTAGAATTAGAACCCAGGACTGTCTATATTCAGCATCTTTGTTCTTTCCACTAGAAACAGGCAAGTTCTAGAAGTACCAAGCTAGAATTAAATCTGCTTTCAGCCTAGTCATTTAGATCTAGCCTATCTGCACCATACTAACCATGCAAAGATAAATTTATTCAAAATTATTTCCATGAACTTTGCTGCCTGTTTGTGCATTATACACCTATCCTTGGAAGGACTAGACTATCAGGCAACAACATTTCTATTGACTGGTAGTCAGCATAAATTATGACAGCATAAAATGTCAGAATTTAAATTTACTAAAAGGAAATGGTCTAATTTGCACTTTCTTCATCTCAGATATCATGATGCATCAGTACACCCATAATTGGTTTGACATTGAATTTCATAACACAAAGCATCTGGGCTCACTCCCATGGTGACCAATGAGAGCAATTTCCGAAACCAGGACAAATAATCCTTTTTAAGAACAACAGCAGCTGTCTCAATGATCTATATATGTGTCTTCCCCTTTAGCCTGGGAGAATATTCATGTCAGAAAAGCAGGGACAAGGGCATTATGGGAGGTATGGTCCTAGTGGAAAACCAACTGTTCCTTATTTATCTTTTTTGGTGACCAATGAGCCTTTATTCACCATACAGCTGTTCCGTCCCATCCTCCTGATTAGACACACCTGCCTCCAGTACACGTGCCTGTTCATTAGATGCATTCATCAGCATGTGAAAAGTTCTCCTTTCAGATTCTTTCCCTGTAATATCAAGAGTACACCCTTTTCAGAGACTCAGTATCTGAGAAAACACTTCGGGAACTGAATTGAGGTCCAGGAAGTGAAATTCCTACTCCCGGACCTCCTATAAATTTGTTGCATGACCTAGGAGTATAAACTTAATGAGAGGGAATATTTGGATAATCTTACCACTCTAGGTTCTCTGACTCTAGTATTTATTCCTCTTAATTTTATGTGGATAGAGGGAAATATAATTATAATCTACAACTATTAGAAACATCTCCATATTTAATAAAAAATGGCAAAGAGAACCCTGCTAGCTAGTTCCTGAAATATGATTCTGCCCAGATCTCTCATGGAAAATTCAGAGCAATTCTAATTGCCTATGAGATATATACCACTGTGCCCTATAACCCCACAAATATATCACAAAATATCTTTCACACAAACACTGAGCTTTTCAGGCCAGTGCACATTCTACAGTTTTGCTAACTATAATAAATAACTGAATATTAATTAAACCACTACAACATTTCCATCAAGATGGTTACTTTGTTAAAAAGAGAAAAATGGTAATCACCATCTTACTCACCTTACCTGTGAAAATTTAATCTAATAACATAATAGCACTGGAAATTCCTCCCAAAATATCTCCATGAACTCTATGGCTCTAGTCCCTTGAAATGATGAATATGATCAGATTTGGGTCTTTTTTCACCTCTTGGTCCAAGAAATAGTTGAGAAACTCAAGCTATATCCCCCAAATCAGAAGTTAACCTATATTACTATAGAAAGTAGACGATAAAGAGCTGAACTTCAAGAGACTATTTAGTGATCAGCTTATTGAAGTATAATTTACATATAACAAAATTCTCATTGAAATTGGTACAACTTTGCATAAGATTTGATGAATTTGGATAAATATATATAGTAGTGTAACCACAACCATAATCAAGGTATAGAATATTTCCATCACCTCAAAAAGTTTCCTTGTGATCCTTTGTAGCCAATCCTCTACTGCTGTTCCTGGTCCCTGACAATCACTGATCTGGCTTCTTTCTCTATATGAATGCAATTTTTGATGTGCACCTGTGACAATTTGAGATTATTTTATGAATCCCAAAAAGATTATGTTTTTAAACTAATCTATTCCTGTGGGTGTGATACACTTTGATTGCACAGGTTAGATTACTTGATAAGATTGCTTTAGGGTTTTTGATTGGACTGCATCAGTGGGTGTGATTCATATTGAGTCTCTGCCCTTTTGCTGGGTCTGATAAAAAAACAGACACAGAGAGAGACACCCAAACAGACACAGGAAAAGGAAGCTACCATATTTGATCCTGACATGTAAGAGAGGACTAGAGGATCATTAAGAGACTGGGCCCACGGAGCAGCTCAAGAGGAGATGGTGAGCCCTGAGGGGAAGGCTGAGACCTCGGCAGAGATGGGTAGAAATTTTGCTTTGCCACATGCTCGGGCAACAGAATCAATAGTAGCTGACTTTGGTAAGAAAGCACCTCTTACAGTGCCTTGGTTTGGACTTTTCACAGCCTTGGTACTATAAGCTTTTACCCCAAATAAATCCCCTTTACAAAAGCCAACTCATTCCTGGTACTTTGCTTCATCTGCCCTTTGGCAAACTAAAACACCAACATTAAACTTTTGAGATTTATTTATATTGGTGCATGTATCAGTAGTTCATTCCATTTTATTGCTGAGTACAATTCAATTTTGTGATTATGCCCAAATTTGGTTAACCATTCACCATTTGATGGACTTTTGGAATGTTGTCGAGTTTGGGGATATTCTGAATAAAGCTGATATGAATATTGGAATAAAAGTCTTTATGTAAAGATATGTTTTTTTTTATCTTAGGCAGATAAATAAGAGTGATGTTTCTGGATCATACTGTAAGTACGTGTCTAACTCTATAAAAATCTTCCAAACTGTTTTCCAAAGTAGCTGTATATTTTTGCATTTTCACCAGCAAGGTATGAGATCCAGTTGCTTTATATCCTTACCAACATTTAATATTGTCAGACTTATTAGTTGTAATAATTCTAGTGGTATTAAAATATCACACTGTGTGTTTTAATTTGTATTTCTCTGATTAATAATATTGAGCATCTTTTCATTTTGAATTGGGTGTTTGTCTTTTCATTATTGGCTTTTTTCCTGAGTATCTTCAAATACTTTTGTAGATACCAAGAAATGGTACTACTAGATCACAGGTATTATATGATGTATTAGATAAATGTATCTAGTGATCAGGCATGTGTACTTGAGGCAGATATTACCAAATAGCCTTATTTACATTTTTAAAGAGCTAAATAAATATAGAATTTAGAATCTGATAAATATAACATATGCAACTTTAAACTATCTCCACAATCAAGTTAATGAACATGGTCATCTGCCTCAAAAGTTCCCTCGTGTCACTTTGTAATTTCCTTCCCTCTTCCTGAACTTACCTGTGAATTGCCCCATCTACCCTCCCTCCATCCCCAGATAGTTTCTGATTTATTTTCTGTCATGATGGATTCGTTTTAATATTATAGAATTACATATAAATGGAATAATATATCATGCATTCTTTTGGGGGAGACAGAGATCTGGTTTCTTCTACTCAGCAAAATTATTTTGAGGTGTTTCCATGTTGTTTCTTATATCAATAGTTAATTCCTTTTTATTGCTTAATAGTATTCCATTGAATGGATATACTAACTTTGTTTATCTCTTTACTTGTTGATGGATATTAGGTTATTTCCAGTTTGTTGTAAATACAAATAAAGCTTCCATGAACACTTGGGTGCAAGTTGCTCTATGGACATAGCTTTCATTTATATCAGGGCAATACCTAGGATAGAAGAGGTGGCTCACATGGTAGATAGCTGTTTATCATTTTAAGAAACTACCAAACTGTTTTTGCAGTCTTGCACCATTCTACATTACACATTGCAAGTATGAGAATTTTTCCACATCCTCGTCAATGCTTTGTATGGTCAATCTTTTTAGTTTTAGAATTCTAATAGGTGTATAGCAGTATCTCTTTTTGGTATTCATTTGTATTTCCTAGTGACTAATGGTGTTCAACATTTAATCATGTGCTTTTTGCCATCTGTATATCTTCTTCAGCAAGGTATCTATTAAAATTGTTGCCATTTTTATTATGATGTTTGGTTTCTTATTATTGAGGAGAAAGTCACATCATCATAATGAGCCTTCAGAACCATAAACACAGTATATCTCTTCAATTATTTAGGTCTTCTTTAATTTATCTCAGCAATGTTTTATAGTTTTTAGTTTTCAGACCTTGTGCACATTCTGTCAGATTTATTCCTAATAATTTCATACTTAGAAATTCTATTATTAAATATATTTTAATTTCAAATTCCAATTGTTCATTACTAGCATATAAAATAAAACTGATTTTTATACATTCATTTTCTATACTACAAACTTGATAAATTTGCATATTAGTTAAAATAGTTATTTGTATATCCCATGAATTTTCTACATAAACAATCATGTTATATGTTAATAAATACAATGTTATGTATAACTTTCAAATCTATATGCCTTTTATGTATTTCCCTTACCTTAGTCCAAGAATCTCTAATATAATGTTCAATAGAAATGGTGAAAGTAGCCATCTTTCCCTTATTCCTGACCTTAGAGAGAAAACATTCTGTGGTTTTCTGTCACTTAAGTAGTTGTAAGTTTCCCATGGATGTCTTTTTCAGGGAGATGAAGTCCTCTTCTATTCCTAGTTTGTTGTGAGTTTTAGATGTTAGATTTTGTAAACTGCTTTTCATTCATCTATTGAGATGACCATATGGTTTTTTTTTCTTTTGTTATCTGTCAATATGGTAAATTGCAGTGATTAATTTTGAATATTTAGCCAACCTTGCATTCCTTTGATAAAAGCCAAGTGATGATCACATATTATTCAGTTTATATATTGATGAGACGAACTAGCTAATATTTAAGAATCTTAAATCTTTAAGAATTTTTGTGTCTCTATGAGGAATGTTATTTTGTCATGTTTTTTTTTTTTTTTCTTTTATATGTTTTGCCCAGGTGTTTAACACAGAAAGGTAAATCCTCTCATTATTTCGTCTTGGTCAGAATCAGATATCCTAGTTTACTTTTTAAGGTTTTTTAATTAAAAGCACACACATTTGGGATTATGATCATTTGGGGGATTAACATTTTTATCATTATGAACTGTCCTGTGTCCAGCTTCATTACTGGTAATATTTCTTGGTCTCAATCACACCTAATTTGATACTAATATAAGTATTCAACTTTATTTTGATTAATGCTTTCATAGGCTACCTTTTCCATTATGGCAATTTTACACTTGCTGTGAGTTTTAAATGAGTTTTTCTTTTTTATCCAATCTAACAATACTTGACCTGCACTTGGAAAATTCAAACTATTTACATTTTTACTGTTTAAAATAATTACAAACTTACAGAAAACCTGCAAGAATCAAAATGTAACAAAGAGTATCTGTTCCCTTCACTCAGAATTAACCATTCTTTTTACTCCATCTGCTCTCTTATTCTTTCTAACCCCCACTCCATCGATATATGCAGAATATTTTTTGAACTGTTTGAAGTAAGTTACATAAATCATGGTCCTATACCCATAAACACTTCATTTTGCTTTTCCTATGATTAAAGATATCCTATTATATAACCACAGCACAGTTATAAACCCCAGTAAATTTAACATTGTTGTTATATTTTAATCTACCATTCATATTCCAATTATGTAAACTGTCCCATAACATCATTTCATAGCATGTTTTACCTTCAGTATATATTCTAGCTTATGGTTGAGTATCTCAATTTTCCTTGTTTCCTTAGCATTTCTTTTATTCTTATCAATATGCATTGATGTATTTTAAATATATAGTCTCTCATTTTTTTTTTGTTGTTGTTGTTGTATCTAATTTTGTGTTTGTTTGATATTTCCTCTTGATTAAATCCAGGTTATACAATCTTAGCTGAAACACAAAATGATTGTTATTGTGTTCATCTCAGGGCATCACATCTGGCAGCAAATGTTGTCCATATGGCATTTTCATTGGTGACTTTAACTTTAATCAACTGTCCAAGGTGTCATCTAATTTCTCCACTTTATTTCTATTGAGACTAATAAACTGTCTGAGGGGAGATACTTTGAGACAATGTAAATATTGTGTCTCTCATGAAAATATCCACCTACATTTACCAGTAGGCATTGTGCATTCTTCTGCAAACAAGAGGCTGCATATCTTCTTTTTTATTTATATATTAATCTCTTTATCATTAGGATAGACTCACAAATTCATGTTTATCCAGTCGTTTGTATTTCATCTTGCTAAATAATGAATTTGTTACATGAATTATTACAAATTTGGACAATGGGAGAATTTTCAAACTGGCTTCCGTGTCCTTTTGATGCATTCCCATTATTTTTTTAGCACTTTCTTTCCTTCTGACATAACAATACGTTCAAAGTTCTTCTTGTATTTACTGTGACCCAGTACTAGAATCAGCCATTTATCCAATGAGCCCTGGTTCTTTCTAGTGTGGAGTGATTGAGCATCATGTGCTCATTCTATTTTGGTGTCTTTACTTCTTGGTCTTGTCAAAAAAAAAAAGCTAGGAATTATACACATGCATATACACATAGATACAAATATATATAGGTATGTATGTATGGACACATACATATATAAATATATATATGCACATATACTTACATACATTCTACATTCTACCTATACATGTGTAGATATACATAAATATCCAAATAAATGCACATATTTTAAAAATCATGAATTCACACCTTTAACTTCCTGACCATCTTACCAGTGTTATTTTTCTGCCCTAAATTATTCTATATTTTATCGATTTCCTAAATGAAGCCATAATGCTCAAAAATATCAACACATGCTTGGTCCTATGTATGACAACTCTGAATTTTTTCCTTTTCTCATACTCAGTTTATTCAACTAACAATTATTGAAACTTCACTAGACACTGCTGGGTACTAGTAATACTATACCCTTACTTATTTTCAGTGGTGGATTTGTCTATTTCTTTTGAATGTTTATTTCAGTTAGCTAGGCTGCCAAAATGCAATATATCAAAAATGGGTTAACTTTTACAATGGGGATTCATTAACTTACAAGCTTACAGTTCTGCAGCCATGAAAATGTCCAAATCAATGCTTCATCAGGCAATGCTTTTCTCCCCGAATACCAGCTACTGTAGATACTGGACTCATCTCTCACATGGAAAGGTGCATGGCAAGGTACATGACAGCTTCTGCTGGGGATCTCTCTCCTCCTCCAGGCTCCCTTGGTTTCAAATTCCTGATTTGAGGCTTCCTCTCAGCTTCTGTGTTACATTGATTTCAGCTTCTGGCTTCCAGGGCTTTCTCTCTCAGCTTCTGGCCTTTTCTCTTTCTGTCTCTCTCCATATTCATCCCATTTATAAAGGACTCCAGTAAGAGGATTAAGACCCACCATGGGTCATGCCCTATTGAAGTAATCTAATCAAAAGTTCCCACCTACAATAGGTTTACACCCACAGGAATGGATGAGTTCTAAGGACATGATTTTCTGGGGTTCATAAAAGCTCCAAACTACCACAGTGTTCTATCAGCTTTTCCTCATATATTGTTATGATCTGTTATTAGGGCATACACATTAAAGATTGTTGTTTCTTTATGGAAAATTGACCACTTTATCATTATGTAATGCTCCACTTTAGCCGTGATAATTTTCCTTGTTCTGAAGTCTGCTATGTCTGAAATTAATATAGCTACTCCAGCTTTCTTTGAAATAGTATTAGCTTGGTAAATATTTCTCCATCTTTTTTAAGCTATCTGTGTATACTTAAAGTACATTTTTAATATACAACATGGAGTTAAATCTTTTCTTTTATCCTGTATGTCAGTCTCTTTTCATTTCTTCATTGGAGAAGTTATGGGTAAAAAAAATAAATCATGCATAAAATAAAGGATTCTCATAAATCACTCCACCACCAACACCTTACAATAGTGTGGAACATTTGTAATTGATGATAGGACATTTTTATAATTGTGCTATTAATTAAATCCAGGGTTTACTTTAATGGTCACTGTTGGTGTAGTGTAGTTTCATGATTTTTTTTTTAAATGATTTATTCCATTACCATACACACAATCTAATATTTACCCTTTTAATCATATTCAGATATATATTTCAATGTTGTTGATTAGGTTCATGATGTGTGCTACCATAACCACCATCCATTACCAAAACATTTCCATCATTCAAAATAGGAATACTGTACATTTTAAGCAATAACTTCTCATTCCCTAACCCTACCCCAACAACTATAAACTATGTTCTAGATTCTGAATCTATGAACTTTCTTATAATTGTTTCAAATCAGTGATACCATATAATATTTGTCCCTTTGTGTCTGGCCTATTTCACTCATCATGATGTCTTCAAGGTTCATCCATGTTAATGCATGCATCAGGACTTCACTGCTTTTTATGGCTGAATAATATTCCATCATGTGTATATACCACATTTTTATTTTTCCAACCATCAGTTAATGAACACTTGGGTTGCTTACATCTTCTGGCAACTATGAATAATGCTATGAACATCAGTGTACAATATCTATTCAATTATTTTGTTTAACCTCTCTTATTATCTTTTAGTTCAGTTTATGCAATAATTTGTATCTGTGAAATAATTCAAGTTTATTGAACAAAAGGCATTGTTGATGATTTACAAAGCAATAAAAACAAAATAAGTTGCCGAAAGGTAATATTTAGTGAATTAAATAATCCAAATTTTCCAGTAGTTGTACATTTCTTTTGGCTATATATCTACTAGTGTAATTGCTGGGTCCTTTGGTAGTTCCATACTTAGCTTTCTGAGGAACCTCCAAACTGTCTTCCATAGCAGTTGCACCATTTTATACTCCCACCAGCAATGTATGAGTGTTCTTATTTCTGTGCATCCTCTCCAACACTTGTTATTTTCTGTTTTGTTTTGTTTTTTTAAATAGAAATCATTCTAATGGGTGTGAAATGGTATCTACTTGGGTTTTTGATTTGCATTTCCATGATGGCTAATGATTTTGGCCATCTTTCATGTGCTTTCTGGCCATTTGTACACCTTCTTTGGATAGATGTCTGTTCAAGTCTTTGCCTATTTTTTAATTGGGTTGTTTGACTTTTTGCTATTAAATTGAAAGGTTTCTTTATATATACTAGATATTAAAACTTTAATGGATATGTGGTGTGATGGTTAGGCTAATGTGTCAACTGGGCCAGGTAATTGTGCCCAGTTGTTTGGTCAAGCAAGTACTGGGCTAATTGTAATGCAAGGATATTTATGGACTCTAGTCAACAGTGAATTTACTGCATAGATAGCTGGTTACATCCACATCAACCAGGAAGATTGCCATCAGCAATGAGTGACACTTTATCCAATCAGTTGAATGCCTTAAAAAGGGAAATGATTTCAGCATTCAGAGCGAATTTCTCAGCTCGTCTTTGGACAGCCAGTGTCTCCCAGAAACTCATCAAGGACCTTCATTGGACTTTCATCAGCGCCCCTGGTTTGCAGCCTGCCTGCAGAACATGGACTTATGCATCCCCACCGTCACATGAGAGACTCTTATAAAATCTCATATTATTGACAGATATCTCCTGTTGATTCTGATTCCTTAGAGTATCCTGACTAATACAGCTTGCTGCCAAGAGTGGAGTGGTTCTTGAGGAACAGAGTCTTAAATATGGGATGTCTGAGGTGGTTCTAGGAGTTTTGCAATTGGCTCTCTAATCTAATTGGACTCAAGGGTACTAATGACTCCCTTTCCAATAATGAAGAGGCCGCTAATAGTCCATGGCATGAGTTGATAATAGAGATGCACAAAATATCATCACTGGATCCCCTACTTCCATGTTTATAAGAAGCAAGGATCTGGGTGAGAGTGTTTTCAACACCTTAACAGAGTTAAAGGTATAATGATGTTGGATGGCTCCTCCTAGATATTCTGGATACAGTTACAAAAGAAAGAGATGAGCTAAAGTCTTCAAATTTGAAACTTAAACACCGCATGAATGATGTGAAAGTTTCTATGTGTGCTCTGAAAGAAAATCTTGTCTCCTGTAGTCACAGACTTGAGATATCTGAGAACCAAACTCAGACTCTCATTGTACGAATAGCAGAGTTACAAAGGAAACTAAAAATCTCGACCCCACAAGGTTTATGCATTTAAAGTGAAGGCATTGATTAGAACCCAGAGGACTGGGATGGAGACATATTGGATGATGATAATATTGGTGGAGACATTGGAACCCTAAATTCTGCTGAGACTTTACCAGATAAATCTGTGATGGCCTGCCCTGTGGAGACCATACATTGTCAACCTTGTACATGTGGTTTCCAAATATTTTCTCCCATTGTGTATGTTGTCTTTTTACTTTCATGATAGTCCTTTGAGGACCAAATATTTTTCTTATTTTCATGAGGTTTCATTTATCTATTTTTTTCTTTTGTTGCTTCTGCTTTGGATATCAAGTCTAAGAAACCATTGCCTAACACAAGGTCCTGAATATGCTTCCCTACATTTTCTTCTAGGAGTTTGATAGTTCTAGATCTTATATTTAGGTCTTTCATGCATTTTGAGTTTATTTTTGTATATATTGTGAGATAGAGGTCTTCCTTCCTTCTTTTGAAACCCAGCGTCGTTTGTTGAAGAGACTATTCTTTCCCAAATGAATGGTTTGCCACCTTGTCAAAAATCAGTTGGCCACAAATGAGAGGGTTGATTTCTGAGTTCTCAATTCTATTCCATTGGTCTATATATCTGCTCTTGTGTCAGTACCTTGCTGTTTTGTTTACAGTGGCTGTGTAATAATTTTTAAGATTGGGAAGTGAGTGTTTTCCAACTTCATTTTTCTTCTTCAAGGTGGCTTTAGCCATTCAGGGCCCCTTGCCTTTCCATATAAATTAGACGCTTGACTTTTTCATTTCTGCAAAGAAGGTTTTTATAATTTAAATGGGGATTGCATTTAATCTATACATTATTCTGGGTAGTATTGACAACTTAACAATATTTAGTCTTTTAATCCATGAACATGTAATATCCTTCCATTGACTTAGATTTTCTTTAATTTCTTTTAGCATTTTTTTATAGCTTTCTGTGTACAAGACCTTTACATACCTGGTGAGATTTTTCCTTATTTGATTCTTTTAGTTGCTATTGTGAATGGAATCATTTGTTATTATTTCTTGTTCTGACTATTCATTGCTTGTGTATAGAAACACTATTGATTTGGGGGTGTTGATCTTATACCCTGCCACTTTGCTGAATTCATTTATAAGCTTTAGGAGCTTTGTTGTGGATTTTTCAGGATTTTCTGTATATAGGATCATAACATCTGCAAATAGTGAAATCCAACTTAGACAGCTTTTATTTTTCTTACCTAACTTCTCTGATAGTGCAGATCTAGCACATATGGCAGTGTGTGACAGAGGGCAAAATTGTCTTGTTCCTGATCTTAGATGGAAAGTTTTCACCATTAAGTAGGATGTTAGCTGCACACTTTTCATATATGCCCCTTATCATATTGAGAAAGTTTCCTTCTATTCCTAGTGTTCTAAGTGTTTTTTTTATATCAAGAAAGGGTGCTTTCTTTTGTCAAAGGTCTTTTCTGCAACTATGAGATGATTACGTGTTTTTTTTTTCCTTCATTCTGCTAATGTGGTGTATTACATTAATTTTTTCTTATGTTGAACCAATCTTGAATGATAAGGGAGTAAATCCCACTTAATCATGATGTATAATTCTTTTAATATGCTGTTGTATTCAGTTTGCCAGTATTTTGTTGAGGATTTTTGCATCTATATTAATAAGAGTTGGTGCTCTGGAGATTTCTTTCCTTTTGGTATATTTTCCAGCTTTGGTATGAGAATAAGTTAGGGAGTGTTTGCTCCTCTTCAATTTTTTGAAAGAGTTTGTGCAAAATTATATTTAATTCTTCTTGGAATGTTTGATAGAATTTCCCCATCAAATCATCTGGTGTGGGGCCTTTCCTTGTTTGAAAGTTGTTGATTATTGATTCAGTTTCTACCAGTAATTGGTTTGCTGAGATCTTCTATATCTTCTTGAGTCAATGTTGGTAGTTTGTGTATTTCTAAGAATTTGTCCATTTCATCGAATTTATTGGCACACAGTTGTTCATAGTAAACATATATAATCCTCTTTATTTTAGCAGGCTTGGGAGTAATGTCCCACTTTACTTTTCTGATTTTCGTTATTTGTAGCCTCTCTTTTGTTCTTTGACAGTCTAGCTACAGGTTTTTCAATTCCATTGTTCTTTTTGAAGAACCAACGTTTGGTTTTGATGATTCTTTTTTTTTTTTTCAAGTTTTCTAATTCATTTATCGCTGCTCTGATCTCTGCTATTTCCTTCCTTCTGCTTGCTTTTGGTTTAGTTTGCTTTTCTTTTTCTAGTTCTTCCAGTTTTGAGGTTAAGACTTTCTGATTTGAAGACTTACTTCTTTTTTAACGTAAGCATTTTGAGCTATAAATTTCACTCTGAGCACTACTTTCACTGCATTCCGTAAGTTTTGATATGTAGTAGTTTCATTTTCATTTACATCAAGATATTTCCTAATTTCACTTCTCATTTCCTTTGTAACCTATTGGTTGTTTAAGAGTATGTTGTTTAATACTTACCTAGCAGGGGAGATACCATGATCACGAAGGTGGTTTTCCCAGGGTGAGGCTGATCCATTGCTCAGGGGATCTGCTGACCCCTCTGATTTCCCCACATGGGGGAAATTCAACGGCATAATTTGTGTTGGTCTGGGAGTTGCATTCACGCTTTCCTATAAAAAGAAAAAGAAAAAAAGAGAATAAAGGGAAAAAAGAATATTTTGTTTAATTTCTACATATTGTGATTTTTCCCTTTCTCCTTCTGTTATTGATTTCTAGCTTCATCCCTTTGTGGTCAGAAACTATACATTGTATGATTTCAATATTTTTTTAATTTATTGAGACTTGTTTTTTGACTCAATATATAGTCTATCCTGGAGAACGATCCATGTGCACTCAAAAAGATTTTGTATTCTGTTTGTGTTGTGTGCAGTGTTGTGCCTATGCTTGTTTGATCTGGTTGGTTTTAGTGTATCATTCAGGTCCTGTACTGATCTTATGACTAAATGCTCTATTCATTATTGAGAGTGGTGTGTTAACTTCTCCTACTATTGATGTAGAACCATCAATTTCTCTCTCCCTTTAAATCTGTCAGTATTTGCTTCTTATATTTTGGGGCTATGCTGTTAGGTACATAAATATTATAATTGTACATCTTCCTGTTGAATTGCTTCCTTTGTCAGTATGTAATGTCCATTTTTATCCCCTGTAAATGTTTTTGAATTAAAGACTATTTTATCCAATATTACTATAGCTACCCCAGTTCTCTTTTGCTTACCATTGCATGACATATATTTTTTCCATCCTTTCACTCTCAATCTATTAGTATCTTTAATTTTAAGATGAGTCACTTGCAGATAGCCTATAATTGATTCATGCTTTTTAAATCCATTTTGTCAATCTCTTTTGACTGGAGAGTTTCATCCACTTACATATAAAGTCACTACTGATAATACAGGCCTTTCTTCTGTCATTTTTCTATTTAGCCTTTGTAGTTCTTATATCCTTTTTTCCCTAACTTCTGCTATAATTATTTGCCTCCTTGTATTGTACCATATTGAGTGCCTTTTCATTTCTATCTGGATATATTTTTCATATGCTTTCCTTGTGGTTATCATAAGTTAAGGCTTATATATATAAAAGAATTAATTTTTCATATGAACTTAACTTTGATAGCACACATATACTTTTCCTCTGTTCCTCAAACATTTTTTATACTTGTTGCCACTAGTATTTCCAAAAACATAGATTTATCATTATTTTTTATGCATTTGCATTTTAGCACCTGTAGGAAGTAAGAAAGGGAGTTACATATCAAACAACATAATACAATAATATTGACATTTATAATTACACAAATGGATATATTTTCCACAGGTCCTTATTTCTTTGTGCTGCTTTGAAACACTCTCAAGTGTCTTTTCATTACAGCTGGAATTTGCATTGCTTGTAGGGCAGGTCTAGTGGAGATGTACTCCCTCAGCTTTTGTTTATCTGACAATGTCTTAATATTTCCCTCATTTTTGAAAAAGCAACTTGCTAGATATAAAATTCTTGCCTGGCAGTTCTTTTCTTTCAGCACTTACATACTTCAACCCAATGCCTTCTTGTCTCCATGGTTTCTGATGAGAAAATGGCACTCAATCTTATTGGGCCTACTTTGCATGTAACATATTACTTTTCCCTTGCAGGTTTCAGAACATTTTCCTTGTCCTTTGTATTTGATAGTGTAATCAGTATATAATGGGGTGTATTTTTCTTCATGTTTATCTTGTTTGGTGTTCCCTGAGTTTCTTAGATATTCATATTCATGTCTTTTCTTAAGTTTGGGAAGTTCTATGTCATTATTTCATGGGTTATTCCTTCTGTTACTTTCTCTTTCCTCTATTCCTTCTGGGATTCCCATAATGTGTATATTGGTGTACTTGATGCTATTCCATAGCTGTCTTAGGTTATTTTCACTTTTAATATTTCTTTTTATCTTTATGTCCTCAGTCTGACTCATTTCAAGAGTATTCTCTTCAAGTTCACTGAGTCTTTCTTCTGCCAGCTCAAATCTGCTCTTGAAACCCTCCTGGGCATTTTTCATTTCAGTTATTGTGGTCTTCAACTCCAGTAGTTCTGTTTGGTTCCTTTTTAAAACTTCTATCTCTTTTCTTAGACTCTCATATTGTTCATTCATTGTTTTCCTCATATGCTGTAGTTTTTCTCTGTACTTTCTTTTGTCTCCCTGAGCATTCTTAAGGTGAGTTTTGTTAAAGATTGTGTTTCATATGTCTATATTTTTGTTTTCTTTGCTGTTGTTTTTTTCTGTATTTTTATTTCCTTCCTTTGGATGGACTATCACTTCCTGGTCTTTGTTTCTCTTGTACTATTTTGTTTCATGCTGTACATTTTAATACTTTAAAATGTTAACTAACTCTGGGATTTAATAATGGCTGCTTCAGGCTTTACCTGGGTTGGGGCTGAAACAACAGTGGCTGTCATCTTAAGAAACTAGAAAAAGAGAAGCAACCTAAATGCAAACCAAGCAGTAGAAAGGACACAAGAAAGATTTTAAAAGAAATAAATGAAATATAAGATATGAAATAAATAGAAAATATAATTAATCTAAAAGTGATTCTCTGAAAAAATAAAATTAATAAACCTTTAGCTAAAATGGCCAAGAAAAATGAGAAAAAACTCATATTACTAAAATCAGAAATGCAAGAGGTGGCATCACAAATAATATTACAGAAATAAAAATAATTATAAGGAAATAATATGAACAAGTGGATGTCAACAAATTAGATAATGTAGATGAAATGGGAAAAAATCCTAAAATCACACAAATTACTAAAACTACCTCAAGAAGAAATATAAAATCTGTATAAACCTATAACAGATAATGACAGTATGTAAGTAATTGAAAATCTTCCCAGAGGTGGGGATAGGTAATGGGAATTGTGGTAGTTAAGAGAAATATTACGTTTGTAAACTAATCTATTCCTTTGGGTGTGATACCCTTTGATTACATTAAATTCAGGTGAGGGGACTTTGGTTAGATTACTTGATAAGATTGCTGTAGGGCTTTTTTATAAAATAAGCTTTAGATTACATAAATGTTACATTGAATATATAGGGGATTCCCATATACCCCAACTCCTTACCCTCCCACAATTTTTCCCATTAACAACATCTTTCATTAGTGTGGTATATTTGTTACAATTGATGAACACATATTGAAGCATTACTACTAAGCATGGTTTATAGTTTACATTATGGTTTTCACTTTCCACTGCAAAATTTTATAGGTTTTCATACAAAATGTATAAAGGCCTGTATCTGTCATTGCAATGTAATGCAGAACAATTCTAATGTCCCCAAAATGCCCCATGGTACAACTGTTCTTCCCTCTCCCTCCTCTCAGAAACTTTGGTGGCCACTGCCTTTATATCAATGTTACATGTTCTTCCATTACTATAATAATAATGTCTACTTTAGTCCATAATTTCATTACCCCCAGAGTTGTAAATACTCTCTGTTTTTTGGAATGGGCATTGTCCATCATCATCTTTTTGTTAGTTGTCCTGGGCAAGTCCCATAAACTGGAGAGTAGGTGTTGGCTGCAACTCTGCTAAGATTCAGGGTTCAACTGGCATATGAACAGCCAGAAGATTTAGTCTCTGGGACACATATTTAATGGGACACATATTTAATAGGTTCAAAGAAAAGGGGCATAAGAGCCATGTGTAGAAAATTTATGAATGAATCTAACTCTGACACATTAGGGGATAGGTTACCCAAGTTAAGGCTCACTGACAGTGTGCTGAATGCCTGGGGTTGTCTGCCATTCCTACACAGTCTGTCCTCCACCATTCCTATACAGTCTGTCCTCCTTCACTAGGCACTGCCCATGTACCCTAGAGATACTTGCCACTCTATTAGAGAATGTCAGGACTCCCCAGGATGGGAATTCACTATTCTTTTGGTTATTGTGTGGGTCTCCATATACTGACACAACACCCAAAACTACATGAACATATTCATATTTCACAGAGGCATGCCCCAGGTATAACTCTCCCCAAACATCCCTCCACCACCAACATTCTACACCCATGATCCTCCCCTGCCACAATTGTGACCCTTCTGCAATCCAAAACCTCAAAAAACGAAGCCAAAAAAATAAATACATAAAAATAATTTTAAAAATTAAAAAATAATTTTTCCTTGCGCCTTTCATCATTGTAAGATCTGATTTCTTGGAATTGGAATTGTCCAATTGGCATTGGAATTGTTCTGCATGATCTTGAAATGATGGATACAGGCTCTTATATATTTTGTCAAAATCTATAAAAGAGTATGGCGCAAAATGTGAACCACAATGTAAACCATTGACCATGACTAGTAGCAATGCTTTAGGGCTTTTTTTGGGACTACATCAGGGAGGTGTGACTCAGGTTGAGTCCCCACCCCCTTGCTAGTTCTGATATAAATAGACTCAGATATACAGACAGACATAAGAAGAGAGAGCTCTGCCATTTTTTATCCTGCCAGGTGACAGAAAGGGGAGGCTTAAACAGCTGAAGACCCGAGGTAGAGATGAGCTATTTGCCTGATAGCTTACAGCTAAGTTTGGGAAAAGAGTAAACCAGCCGAGACAGATATAGGAGGCCAGGAAAGGGACAAGCCCTATATCAGGAGAGAGAGGATTATAGGATCACTTAAGCACAAAGCCCCAAGAGACTGAGCTCAGAGGGAAGGCAGAAACTTAGGCAGAGATCACCAGCCATCTTGCTTCAACACGTGGCAGCTGACTTGGTTCCTTGAGTTGGACTTTTCATGGCCTTAGAGCTGTAAGCTTTTACCCCAAATAAATATACTTTATAAAAGTCAACACATTTCTGGTACTTTTCATCAGTAACCTCTTGATAAACTAAGACAGAAATTTAAGACTTAAAATGTCCAGCGTTCCTATTTGGAATAATGAAAATATTTTGGTAATAAATGGTGGTGATGGTAGCAATTCTTTAATATCTTCTAAGAGTTTTAGAATCTCAGCTAGTACCTTTAGGTGTATGATCCATTTTGAGTTAATTTTTGTGTATGGTGTGAGGTAAGGGTCCAATTTTATTCTATTGCCTGCTATCCCTGAACCAGTTGTTGAAAGAATATTCTTTCCTTGTTGAATTTTCTTAGTCAAAAGTCAACTGACTATAAGTGTAAGGGTTTATTGCTGGACTCTCTGTACTATTCCATTGATATATATGTCTAACCTTAAGCCAGTTCCACACTGTCTTGATTACTGTGGCTTTAAAGTAAATTTTGAAATATGAAATTAGAAGTCCATTAATTATTTCCCTCTTTATCAAGATTGTTTTGGCTATGCTGGGTCCCTTGCATTTCTATGTGAATGTTACCATCAGTTTTTCAATTTCTGCAAACCTGCCAGCTTGGATTTTGATAGACTTACATTGAATCTGTAGATCAGATTGGTGAGTATTGCCATCTTAACAATATCAAGTCTTCCTACCCATAAAAAATTGGATATCTTTTCATTTACTTAGATCTTTAATTTCTTTTAAAAAGGGTGTGTAGTTTCAATGTACAAGTCTTGAACATCTTTAGTTGAATTTATTCTTAAGTA
Organism: Cabassous unicinctus; assembly: GCA_029593785.1. Taxonomy (NCBI): domain Eukaryota; kingdom Metazoa; phylum Chordata; class Mammalia; order Cingulata; family Chlamyphoridae; genus Cabassous; species Cabassous unicinctus. Next base: position 73,207 of record JAQZBX010000806.1, read on the forward strand.
TTTTATTATTTTGAGACTATTGTGAATGGATTTGCTATGTTAATTTAATTTTAGGTTGTTTACTGTTAGTTGTATCCGTTAGGGTTCTCCAGAGAAACAAGACCAGTAGAAATTGACTAAGGCATTTGTGGGGGCCAGCAAGTCTGAAATCCAAAGAGCAGTTTTCCTATATTATCAGATATATATTCTTATTCTCATATAATTTCTCCTGGAGAAGAGTTTCCATTGTAATTTAGTCTATTTTAGGATCATTTCTCCCTAAGTTTTGAGTAGGGGTAAGACCTGCAAGATAGTCCTGCAGGATTCCTAACTTTCTTAATAAGATCTGCAGAAAAGAATGTCAATCCACTTCAGATTCCTTACCAAGCATATTTATCCAAGCTTAATTTAAAAAAAAAAATGTTTTATCTTCCTGGGCCCTTGGACAAGCTGCAAAAATATGGCTATTAGCTACTCAACATTAGTGAAATTTTAAAGTAGAGTTCTGCACACGTGGAGAGAGAATAAATCTAGTTAAATGTATAATATAATTCATTGGATATTAACATACACAAAAGCTCAGGGTATTGTGGGGGAACAGAAGGCTGAAAAACACTGGAGAGTGCTTATAATGCAAAGAGCAAAGTAGCAGAGGAGATGAACAAGGATGAAATCAAAAGTACGGGTGGAAAGTTATAGTTTTTGGTGTAAAGCCAGTTTCCTCTGTCATTAGAAGGAATTAACGTAGAATTTCCTTAAGATGTAGATAGGATGGGCGGCCGCCAAGGGTCTCGCCAACCGGCGTCAGGAATTGGGAAGATAAATGTTTCCTCTTGGCTCTTCCCTTTGGACCTCGGATTGAGGGACTCTAGCGCCCAGATTAATGAGTGAAACGCAGATTTAGGACCGTGTGGGGTCTTTTTCCCGCCTCACATCATTCAGGCATGCCAAGGGCAGGCCTTGTGGCTAGTCAAGATGGCGACCACCACTGTGATGGCTGTGCAGGGTGGTCGGGCTTGGCATTGGGCGTTGAGAGGGGCTGTCCTGCGGCTTCCAGGTCAAACCCAGGAGAGGTGGAGCGGCTGTAGCCCTTAATACCAGGATCCGAAGATTGATAAGGAATACTACCTCAAGCTCTTGGCGGAGCTGACTGAGAAGTATGAACAAGAGCTCAAGAAGACCCAGCTCTTCAAAGCTGTCCCAGTGACAAAATCAAGCTCTGTAAGACCCAGTAATAAGTATATTCGTCAGGATGATGATGAAAGGAGGAAACAAGATTCCTGGCCAGACTCTTCATGACACAGATTCTGGAAGCTGTGAAAGAGAAGCAGTTTGAAGAGTACCATGCTACTTCTGCAGAGGAACAGGCAACCATCGAACGCAACCCCTACACCATCTTCCATCAGGCACTGAAAACCTGTGAACCTGTGATTGGGCTAGTACCCATCCTCAAGGATGGCCACTTCTATCAGGTCCCTGTACCCCTAACCAACCGGAGTCTCCGCTTCCTGGTCATGAAGTGGATGATTACTGAGTGCAGAAAGAATAATCAATGGCGGACACTGATGTCAGAGAAGCTGTCACACGAGCTGCTGCAGGCTTTCCAAAACCAGGCCCAATGATTAAGAAGAAGCACTACTTGCACAAGATGGCTGAGGCCAACCGCGCCCTGGCCCACTACAGCTGGTGGTAGCAGGAGTTGGGGAGAGGCTCCAGGAGGAGCCCTATCCTCTACTGCCAGAAGCAATGTGAGCCATTGCCCTGTTGAAAACAACTGTGGGTTAAGGATGTGGTTCCTGTTTGAGGGTGGGCCTCAAGAAGGCTGGAGTAACATATGTGTTGCTTATCACCCTTTCTTTGGGGCTAGAACTGGCTCCAGCTGCTCCATCTCCTTGCAAAGGGGGAATGTGTTGACCTGGGGGTTTCCCCCAAGTAACGTGGGACACATCCAGCCTTCTCTTCTCTCAGGTTGGAGTGGACCTTTGGATAGGAAGGGAAGCAGTGATAGCATCAGAACAGATTTATTAGAAAATTCTCACCCTGAACTGGTAGTTAGCATGTGATTCTTTAAAACTAGCTGGAGGAAAAAAAAATGTAGATAGGATGACAATAACTGAAAACATAGGAAGAAATAAAGTGATAGGTTTTTAGTACTGTGGGAGCTCCAGTATATGTTAGGTATAAGAGTTGAAGAAAAGTAAATGAAAAGGTCAAATAGCTGTTTTGGAGGAAGGTGTTTAGATAAAGGATTAGCAATCTATAATGAAAGATGACTGAACTACAGTCAGCATACAATGTAAGTGGGTGCAATGTTGGAAACCAAGAAGACCATGGCTTCCAGTTTTGACCTAGTAGCTTCCATCATAGTCCAACTTTCCTACTGAGAAAAAAATATAAAGGGAGTATAATATATAAAAGTAAATAGCAGTTTAAATGCAAAGGAAAGTAAATAAGGCAGCCAGTACTTGAGTGACCAAGATCCCAGAGAGGATTGAAATGCATTCACGTGAGCTAGTCAACCCTCTTCTGCTTCATACTCAGAAGTATTTGCTGAGTCTCAATGTGTGGCACAGACACAAAGTGACAGCCTAGATATTTCAGCGTTAGTGTGACAGGGTGAGGGAGATAAAAACTGCAGTTCAGCATTACAAAGGCAGCTAGGATTTGAAGGGCCAAACCCCAAGGAAAAGTGAGTTAAGAATATATGCAGTTTTCTTTTTAAGCATTGCCTGAATCTTAAATTGAGATGCCATGGAATTAAGCAGTATGTAAAGTGCTATGAGTATAAGAGGCAAAACTTTGAGCAGTCTCAAGGAATTGGGGTGACAAAAATTTTAGTTTCAAAGCCTTCCAAGGGAAAGGAGTCTTACCAAACATGCCAAGTTTTTAGTTTAAACCCCTGAATATCTATACCCTAAGAATAAGGGCAAACCAAACATAGAGGCCAGTGCTCACAACACCTGTAACTCAGAGTCAAACCATATAAATCCCAGACTAAATAATTCTGATACACACCTATTCTAAATGCCAGAAGACAATTACATGCTTTCTGGAAGAATGTAATATTCAGAAGCTCTAAAATTTTTGTCCTATAAAATTTCCAGCAATAGTTAATATTACCAGATGACATAAAGACAGAAACAACTAAAGGAAAAATAAAGAAAAAAAATCAGAAAATAGAAACGTACACCCACCCAGCACTGATGAAACTCACAATCATAAAAATGTGAAAAAGTAGTCATAAATAAAGGCCTAAATGCCATGATTACATTTACACAATTACATGATGACTGAATTCAGAATATTGGCAGGGGCATGAGTAAATTTCTGTTGTTTTGGTAATATTCTATACCTTGATCTGAGTGAAAATCATCAAAGTTTACACTTATGATTTGTGTATTTTAATGATATATCAGTAAAAGATAATCTTTAATTTAAATTTTTGAAAAAAATAGACAAAATTGGAGACTGGCAATAGAGGTGACCTAAGAGTCTGGCATGCCTCACTGAAGAGAAAGTTGATAGTGCAAAGGATCCTAGCCTGGTAAAATATTCCGTTTTGAAATGACCATGAAATTCTGTCTTATCCTCAAATTTATACATGAATATAAGTATGAGAGATGTTATTAGCAAGGTGGTATAGTGGGCAAAACACAGGCTTTTAGATGCTGACCTGATTTCTTAGCCCATCTCTACCAAGGCGGGTGTGATCAAGTTGTGACCCTCAGTTTCCTAATCTGTGGTGTAAGTGTATCTGTTTGTCTTTAAAGAGACAGAGATAGAAATGCAGAGGCACAGGCAGAGAGACAGATTTAATGCACACCATATCTGGCTTGTAGTAATCGGTTCAATTTTAATTTCTTACGTTCCTTCCTTCTCCTCTACAGTAGAAGGAAATGAGGTATGGAAGGGTTGATTACCTTATTATGCCACTGTTAAGTATGTGATAGAACTAGAATCAGTACTCAACCCCCACATCTAAGTCTAGCCCATCATACCACTCAGGTACTTTATTTCTATCAGCAGGCACTGGACAGAAGGACTAACCTCTTCAGGGGAAAAAGCCAATTCAGAACTCCTATCTTTTTAGCCCCATCTAGAAATTATCTTGTGGATATTTATACATAAATATCTTCCTATGAAACTGTAGATAGGGAACTGAATTTCTGCCTTCCTTGTAATTATGAGTCTGTCAGCACTTTTCATAGAGTTGCCTCCTCTGAGAAGCCCCTTCTATAAGGATGTATCCCAAGCTCCTACTTACTGCTATGGCTATGACTTCACATTGAAATAAATTGTATGACTGCCTTTATAATAAAAATAATAGTTTCACTGAAGTGGATTTCTAATACCCAGGACCCTAATGACTTGACAGGGACAACTAATGAGCTTAGTTTCTATTTTGTATCCTCTAATCAATTTTCACTAGTTAACTTCCTCTGGAATGCCTTCATGCTTGGACAATGAAGACATTATCTGCATTTGCTCATTGTTAACCAGAGAAGTCTTTAAAGAGAATCCATATTGCACAGGGAATGGTGGCAGTGATTAGCAGAGGCAGCTGGATCACTGTTAGTTCATGTATGCAAAGCTATTTGAATGGTAGCCACTATTGTGTGGGTAGTCTGGAGTGAAGAAGCTCCCTTTTCTACTTGTGTTTGGCTGGTTTCCAAATTAAGTCACTCTTTATCAGGTATTTGGTTGATAAGATAACGTTTTGGAAGGATTACTCCATCAACAATTATGCATGGGTAGAGGTCAAGCTAGGGGCTAGAATAATACTGGCAGGAGCTAATGGGTGCCTGAACAAATGAAGTACAGAGAAAATGGAAAGTTGTGATATATTCAGGAGAAGATCTTTTGAGCCACTATTATATGCTAAGGATTCTACTATGTGCTTAGCATGTATTACCTCTTTCGTTTCATTTATTTAAACCACTCTATTAGGTAGATAACAGGAGGTCTCCCATTTTAAAAATATGAAAATTGGGGATCAGTCAAATGTTTCCCCCAATGTCACACAGCTTTCTCATGTTAACAGATAAGATTCCTGCCTCCACATCTTGTACTTTTTACCTGAAAGGTCATCAGGAATCCTAAGACTACCCCATCCACCCTTACGCAGTCACAAAATACATACACTTATTCCAAAATACAAACACTTATTTTCTTTGGGTCAAATACTTATCCCTTAAGAGGAGGAGTGAGGTACTGGGAAGAACACATACTTGAGGCTAAACAGACGATGTTTTATTTCAGGTCTTCCACCTTCTATAGCAGCAATTTACTTAACATTGTTAAACCTAGATTTAATCAACTGGAAAAAACATGTCATAACCATTATAGGCTTGTCCCTAGGGTGAAGATCATTCACATATAAAAATCACCAGATCCTATACCTCACACGAAGTTATGATCTGCCATGCCATACTAAAATGCTTTATCAGGTCATTGTGAAGCAGTAACTCACTGAAAGAGAACTTGGTCATTTTCATGGTAAGAATGAGGTATATTCTAGAAGTCCCCATGCCCTCTGAACAAAGCAAGCAGCATGTTTGTTCCTCACAAAGAAGAGGTCATTATGACTTTGGGGAGAAGCTAGCAACTGAATCCTGTCCAATAGCAGGGCCATCCTCAGGAGAGCAGTCCTAAATTTAGAGTTTGAATGACCTTCAGCATACTCCAGGTAACAGAAGGGCATGGGAGATGGACGTATAGAAGTGCATTATCCATAAAGGCAAGAATTGATTATATATTGTTTTGGGACTGAAATTGCAGCAAAGGATGATTTAAAAAGATGGAGAGATAGAACAAATGTGGCTTGATTCCAGCATAAGATGGGAAAAGGAAACGAAAATTTGTGGTATATGTGTGTGTATGTGTGTGTATACATACATATATATATATATATATATATATATTTGCCAAGTTATATGCTAAATACATGATACATGTTTTCTACTTTGCCTTTCAACAACTCAGTAAGTGAGAAATGAAAAATGATAATCCCCATTTTGGGGCAAAAAATAGCTTTGAGCCTCCTAAGTAACTCTGCTATGCCATACAGGAAGAAAGTGGCAAAACTCAGATTAAATCCAATGTGGTTTATTCTAAAGCCTGTACTCTTTATATTCCATGATAAGGCATAACGAGCTTGTCTTAAGGTCTGTGAGATGAAGACATGTACCCATTGACATGGAAATTAAAATCAAAAGTGGGTATATCAGCAAGGTCTCAACAGGAAAGAGATGGCCTTCTCAAATGGTCTAATTTTAAGGGAGTTTAATAAAGGGATTATGTAAAAGAAAAGGATAGGAATAAAAGAAACCAACAAGGAATGTGAGAGCTTGCAACAGAAGGGGCAATCTTTATATCTGAAGGGGCAAAGGGAGGAACAGATACCAGAATGTGTAGAGAGAGTTGTAAAAGGAAGAAAGGACAATCTGAGAAAAGCTAAGGGCTTCAGTGGAGGAATGCAGTCATTGTGAACTCAAGGCTTAGCAGTGAAGAAGTCAGGGGACTAAAATGTACCAACCACACTCCCTCTCATTTCCAGTCAAACACCCTGGAAGCTATAACTCAAGGGAGTTCTTTAAAGCAGTAAAAATGATATACCACCTGGAACAGAAAACTGATGGAGAAAGGTGATAATGAATACATACAAGAAAATAGAGAATATCTAACGATTGCTCATAAATTGAACTCAGTTAAACTGATATGGGTGCTGGAGCATTTTCCTATACCCAGCCCAATGGCTTGTTAAACAAAGCAGCAATCTGAGTCCAAGTGTCGAGGAAACCCTAATCACCAAGACCAAAAAAAAACAACAACAAAAAACACGGGAGCTAATTAAAAAATAGGCTGAGGGGTGACTTCATTAACATGGCAACATAAGGCATTTCTTGAAAAAGTGTCCCCAAAGAATCAGTGAATAAAAGAACAAATCCCACTTGCTTAGAACTCTGGAGGATGATAGAGACTGGAGAAGGAATCCACGAATGCTGAATGAAAGAAAAAGAGAAAATATAAGGTAGGAAACTTCCATCCCAGACCCATCAGTCCATTCCCCTTCCCCTTACTCAGTCCCACACAGCTTGGGAGGAATGCAGAGATAATGGCCTGGGTCCCTCTTACCACAAATACAGACTACAGAGCCATCCACAGCAGCTAGTAAGAACTCTACACATATACAGGCACAGGGAACCAAGTCTGCAGAAAACAAGGGCAGAACAAAGCCTCTTGGTCATGCTACATACAAAATGGACCCAAGGGGGGAAGAAAAAAGAGAGAGAGAAAGAGAGACCGTGGCAAAATTGTTTCCATGAGGTGCAATCATTCAATCCAGTTTCTATTGGCTGGACCACATAAATGCATTCTGGAGTGAACAACCTTTTTGGATAGACCCCAACTGCCTTCCCAGAGTGGGATATACTAATGGGTAAGAAACTAGAGGCAGAAAAGCCTCACAAAAGAAAAACCTGGAAGGGTTAAACTGAACTGCTGTAAGACAGGATGGGTCTGAGAAATGAAAAGTCTAAGTAAAAGGGCACACTGAGTGAGGGAGAGAATTTAAACAAATCATAGGAGTTGGGGAGAAAATTCTGCACAAAAGCAAACAGAACAGATCAAGAGGTATAGATAAGGAATAAAGGAAAAAAAGCTGTCTTCTGAAGGTGAAAAGAAAATTGCACAAAAAGTACAATCTTAAAAATTGTACCACATATCCAGGGCAAGAATCATATATGGAAGAGCTGAGAAAAATTGAATTGTTAAATATGGGCTATTCTAAAGATCTAGAATAAGTAGGATCAGGTGTCAAAGAAGTGCTTTAACACAAAGCCAGTCAACAGTAAAACCCTGGACAAGAGGGAACAACTGACCTTCAGAGAGAATTCTACAAGATAATTAGATGCCTAGACATCTGCAAAAATTAATGAGCCATACTAAGAAACAAGAAGATATGTATTCAAGGGAACAAAGTAAAACTTCTGAGGATACACAAAATTTGGAACAACTAATCAAAAAGTCTCCTAAACCAATTCAAGGAGATGAAGGAAAATCTGCATAAAGAGATAAAGGATATTAAGAAGACAATGTATGAGTATAAATAAGAATTTGAAAGTATAAAAAGAAACATGACAGAAATTATGGGGATGAAAGACACAATTGTAGAGATTGAAAATACACTAGAGGCATACAAAAGCAGATTTGAACAGGCATAAGAAAGAATCAGTGAACTAGAAGACAGGACAATCAAAATCACACATTCAGTAGAACAGAGAAAAAAATAGAAAATATTGAGCAGTGTCTCAGGGATTTGATTGACAGCACAAAGTGCACAAATGCACAGACTGTGTGTGCCCAGAAAGAGAAGAGAAGAGAAAGGGGGCAGACAGAATATTTGAGGAAATAATTTCCTAACTTTTATGAAAGAAATAAAAATACATGTCCAAGAAACACAACATACTCCAAACAGAATAAATCCTAATAGACCTATTCTGGCACAAATACTAACAGAATGTCAAATGTAAAAGATAGCTAATTCTGAAAGCACTAAGAAAAAAAACTGATTTTTCACACACAAGAGATCCTCAATATGACTAAGGGTTGATTTCTCTTCAGAATTCCTGGAGGTGAAAAACCAGTGGTAAAAAGAAACAGACAGTTTGTCACCAAAAGACCTACCCTAAAAGAATTACTAAAGGTAGTTTTGCAGGTTGAAAGGGAAGACAAGAGAGAATGGCTTGAAGTAGTGTGAAGAGATGATGATCATCAGTAAGGGTAAATAAAAGGGTAAATACAAAACCCAGTAGTACTGTATCCTCAATATGCAACTCTACTCTTTAATTACTATAGGAGTCAGAATACAATTGAACAAGAAAAAGGCATATTTCCTGATAACAAGCATGCAAAATGTAAAGTAGTAAAGTGAGACCAAAACAACACAAAGACAAAAAGCAGAGGGATATGGGAGCAGAGATCATGTGCTATTGAAGTTTAATTGGGATCTTTTTGATTTAGTAGGTTATAGATGAAAGTTGTGTAATATAAACCTCAGGGTAACCAAAAAGAAAGTATTTTAAAATATACAGAAATAGAAATGAGAAAGGTATCAGTCACATATAGCATGAAAGAAAAGGAGGTTGTAATAAAGGAAAAGAGAGTAAAAAAAATGTATGATATGTAAAACCATACATACAAAATGACTGAAATAAATACTTCTTTTACAGTAATAACTCTGAATGTTAATGGCTTAAAGCCCCAATCAAAAGACACAGATTGACAGAATGGATAAAAAAAGAGCATGATCCAACTATATGTTGTTTACAAGAGACTCACCTAAGACCCAAAGACACAAATGTTTGTGATGATCATCTCAAGTGATGCAGAAAAAGCACTTGGCAAAATTCAGTATTCTTTCTTGAATACTGAAAAATAGGAATATATGATAAAGGGCATATATGAAAGCCCACAGCCAACATCATACTCAATGTTGAAAGACTGAAAGCTTTCCCTTTGCGATCTGGAAGGAGACAAGGATGCCCAATATCACCACTGCTAGTCAGCACTGTCCTTAAAGTTCTAGCCAGCGCGATTAGGTGAAAAAAAGAAAGAAAAAAAAAAAAAAAGCATCCAAATCGGAGCAATAGGAACATTCATTTCCAGCTGGTGGGAATGTACAATGGTGCAGCCACTATGGAAGACAGTTTGGCATTTCCTCAGGAAGCTAAGTATAGAATTACCATATGACCCAGCAACTCTCCTACTAGGTATATATTCAGAAAAATTGAAAGCAGGGACTTGAATAGATATTTGCACATCAATGTTCATACAGCATTATTCTCAATTGCCAAAAGATAGAAGCAACCAAAGCATCCATCAACCAATGAATGGACAAACACAATGTGGTATATATATAAAATGGAATATTATTCAGCCATTAAAAATGAATGAAGTCCTGATGCATGCCACAATATGGATGAAACTTGAGGACATTATGCTGAGTGAAATAAGCCAGACACAGAAGGACATATATTGTATGACCTGACTTATAGGAATGAATTATAATAAGCAAACTCATAGCTTTAGAATCTAGAATATAGGATACTAGATGATGGATTGGGAGTAGGGAATGGGTAGCTGAAGCTTAATTTGTACAGAATTTCTATTTAGGTTGTAAAGTTTTGGAAATGGATGGTGGTGATGGTAGCACATTATTGTGAGTGTAAGTAACAAGACTGAATTATATGGATGAATGTGGTTAATGGGGAAATTTTAGGTCATATATATTACTAGAATAAAAATTAAAAGATGAAACATAAGGTCATATAACATAATGAACCCTATTGGAGATGATGGCCTGTAGTTAAAAGAATGCTCTTTCATGAATTATAACAAATCTACAAAACTAATACTAGTGTTAATAATAAGGTGGTATACTGGGAAAAAATATACCTAATGCAAACTATGGAGTATAGTTAATAGTACAAGTATAATACTCTTTCATCAATTGTACCAAAGAGAAAAATAATCCAAAGTGTCAACAATAGAGAGGTATAAGGGGAACAGTGTATTTTTTACATTTTTCTGTAAACTTACAACTTGTTTAAAAACATTTGAAAAAAGTAGGCTGAGTGGTCATCAGCATCTGTGTGGTACTTTAAAAAGTGAAGAGTGAGCATCACCATCCCAGAATCCTCAGAATTGGGGAATAAACAATAGACTAGAGTAGACTTACTGGTATTCAACTATAGACCTACTGTGATTCTAGAAATTGAAGAACTTTTTATCATTGATGTGGAGGCAGTGGCCACTGGACATCCTGAGGGAAGGGAAAGGGAAAAACAGATGTAATATGGGGGCATTTTCAGGACTTGGGAATTGTCCTGAATGACAGTATAATGATAGGTACAGGCCATTATATATCTTGTCATAACTTACAAAATTGTGCGAGACAGAGTGTAAACTACCATGCAAACTGTAATCCACGCTTAGTGGCAATGGTCCAAAATGTGGTCATCAATTGTAACGAATGTTCCACACTAATGAAGGATGTTGTCAATGTGGAAAAGTTTGGGACCATAGGGAGTGGGGCATATGGGAATACCCTATATTTTTTATGTAATATTTATGTAATCTCTAAATATCTTTTAAAAATAAAAAAAGTATATTTACAAAAAGTGAAGAAACATTTCTAGAAGACAATGACTCTAGGGGTCAGATGAAGGATCATGTTAACATCAAGGAGTTCTAATAGAGTAATGTAAGCAATGGAAAGAATACTGGAGCAAGCACATACTAGTCGCATAAGTCAGTCCCTTCCTTCATCCCAGAGTTCATTATCCTCTTCCCAGGGAAAATTGATATCTTCCTTTATTGTATACTCATCACATTTTTTTTTAAATACTTAAACTGCTTTGCCTTTTTTATTTTCCATTTTAACGTAATAGGTGACCACAAAGAAATTTTGGAAAATAACAAAAAGTACAAAGAAGAGAACTCTAGCCATGATCTCCCCTCCCAAAGATAATTACTGTTAACATTATAGCATATTTCATTCAAGACTTTTTCCAGGCATAATTTTATTTGCTTATTTTACATATTTCCAATCATTCTATAGATCAATTGTTCTTAAAATTTAAACCCACAACTTCTTTAAGTGAAAAATATGTGATCCTAGTAGTGATTGTAGTTAACACCACTGAATTGTATAATTGAAAGTGGATAAAATGGGAAATTTTAGGTTGTATATAAGTTAACAGAACAAAAATAAAAAATAAAAAAAACACAGCACCCATAGAACAGTTCAATACAAAGTGAACGCTAATGGAAATGATAGATTAATTTAAAAAAATATTGTTTCATTAATTGTAACAAACATTACCATACTAATGAAAATTCTTAATAAGAAGGAAAATTGTTTTTGTGTTGGGCGGGGGTTGTGGTGTATAGGGGAACTCTATACTATCTGCATGACTTTTCTGTAAACCTAGAACTGATCTTTAAAAAATAAACAAAAATTGTCAATATATTTTTTTTAAATGTGATCCAGGGACCAGCAGCCTGAGCATAACTTGGGAACTTGCTAGAAATGTAAATTATCAGGCCCCATCTCTAACCTAATGATTCAGAAACTGGTGTTAAGGCCTAGCAATCTGTGTTTTAACAAGTGATGCCAGTAATCTGATATATACTGAGGTTTGAGAACCATTACTACAGATACTATTTTATATTCTGATTCTTTCACTCAACATTATCATACACACAATTTCTACATCATAGTTACATAATCATTATCAATAACTGCTTAGAATTCCTTAAAGTAGGTCCTTCATTTAAACCATTCATTCATTTTGCAGTATATGATGAATACCTTTGATGTAACAGATGATGTCCTAGATGCTTGGATAGAATACTGAAAATACATAGCTGCCATCTGTATCTCCTGGAATGGTGATTAATCTAATTTATCATAAGACACTTCAGTTACTTCCAATTTTTCACCATAATAATTAATGTTAAAACTAAACATCTTTTCAATAAAGGTTTTCCTCCTAATTTTTTTTGAAGGAAAGAATATTTAAGTCAATATGACATTGAATACCCTATATTACCAACAAAAGAGTGTCTTTTATTATTTTTCATGATTCCCATCACTTGTAATAATTTTGAAAATTCTTGTGAAGTCAGTGAGTACAGTAGTCCAATCCTGAGACATTCTCTCATATAAACAAGCTAAGCCAGGAGAGAACTCTCCTCTGGGACTCTTCAGATATGGGGTTGAACATGACTGCATTATTAAGTGGACTCTCCCTTCCCTTTTTGTCTTCCAGCCAGTTGACCTAAGACAGGACTAACTCAGTCCATCAAAGAGAGCTAATAATGTTAAATCCCAAGTGAAGGGATCAAACCCAGATTATTTTCTTCCCAAAATGTTTGTTGGGGCTTTTGCCATGAAATGGAGTAATGGTATTATTTCTCAATTGAAATCAAATAAGTGTACATCTATTTCTTCAAATATCAAAGGTTTAATTCAACTAGAACTACATAACTGAAAAGGAACACTCTAGAATGAACAACAAATGATCCAGGAAGATTGGTTATCTGTTTCTATAGATGTAATAGAGGTTGAACTTTAAAATAGCATCTTATCTACATTAAATATTAATACTAATCATCATCATCATCTTCCCAAACACCCATACATCTTATCTTCAAAAGGTAGTAATTATTATTCGAATTTCATTGAAAAGGAAATGCATTTTGAGTTTATAGAAATTAAATAAGTTCAAAGAGCTAGAAAGCAACAAATATGTCTGATTAAAAATTTGCACTTTTAATTTTATGTTTTATTCATCTTAGCACGTCATTTGTATTTCCAACTTCCTTTTCAAAAAGTGTACTAAAAATTCCTCTTTTATCCCAACTTTACTAATGCTAGTATATATTTTAAATCTTTACTAATTTTTAACTTTATTTTGAAATAATTCTTGGTTCACAGGAAGTTGTGAAAATAGTAGAGATCCTGTATAGTCTTCATCCAGTTTCTCCCAATAGTTGCATATTAAGTAACAATGGTACAATATCAAATCCAGGAAATTTATGTTAATACAATGCGTGTGTTATTATATGTCATTTTATCACATGTATAAATTCAAGTAGCCACAACTGCAATCAAGTTGGAGAACTATTCCATCAGCACAAAAACACAAAAATAAATGATGTTACACTTTATAGTCACACCTACCTCTCTCTCTCTATCCCTAAACCCTGGCAACCATAATCTCTTTTCCATCTCTACAATTTTGTTATTTTGCGAAAGTTATATAAATTCAGTCACACAGTATGTGACCTTTTGCGATTGAATTATTTCAATTGGCAAACATCAGTTTTTTATTATTAATTCTCTTTCATTTTAGGTTATGCATTTTCTTAATTTTTTTCTCTGTTAATATACAGTATCTTTTAATTTTTTATGTACCCAATTCAATTCTTTCTCTTTGAGAGTTCTTCTGCTTTCAAGATTAGAGAAAGTCTTTGTGCTGCCAGAGGTTTGAGAAGTTTACCCTCTTATTATCTTCAGGCTGTTACTTGCTTATTTGCTGTTTTTGTGTAACTCTTTAAACACTTTGGAAATGTGATTTTTTTACAATAAGCAAACCACTTGTCCCAATACTTTATGTTTAAAAATCCTTCTGCTACTCACTTGTTTTTTATGCTTCATGAAATATTGAAGGACTCAGTAAATGCCTTCCCCAGAATCTGGGTTCAATGTCGGAAACAGAAAGTTGCAGACTGAAATGAAGGATTATTAGAAGGCATGGCACTGTACCATTCACAAAACATCACGGTCCACCATTAGGTTTCCCTCTTTTTGTAATGAGGCCAGCAAAGCATCCAGCCAGCATAGCATCCAGGTTACTGAATACAGGACTGAGCATGTTGGTTCGTAATTCAGGACCTCAACAGAAACCAAGACCCAGAACACATGGATGGCTGATCCACAGATATCAAAAGGCCTTACAAATCTGGGATGACTCTTCTTGCTGACCACTGTTGAGCAAAATGAAAGAGTAATGCTTTATATCAAAAGTGTGAGGAATAGTCTTTACCTGGTAGAACAAAACTTTTCTCCCAGCTGAGATTTTAATTATTTAAATAAATTAAATATTTATGGAAAACAAATAAGCAAATAAACCATCCACCTTCAATTCAATCCAAACATTATTTCCTTTGCGAATTGACAAATCAGTCATTCCTGTCTAATAAACTCTGATGGACTAGCTAGGTCAGCAGACAAAAGAATGTATCAGTAGCCGGTGTGGAGAAACTTACTATGCAAAAGGTACAAGTTCAGATTATATTAGGATGTAGGATATCTGAAGAAAGTGTTGATTTCTAGCCTAGTTTGTGACTTTTGCAGAAATTTCTATGACCCAGCAACTCTGGAATTACAAAAATGCTTTGGAAGGAGAGAGAAGGGGAAGGATACCTGAATGTGAGCATAAGAACACATAATACAGGGGACATATAGATGACAGAGGCTCTTTCATGGACTAGATGATCCCCGAAGTTGATGCCAATATCTAGTTCTACACATACTATTTATTTTTCCCCAGTGAATTAGCTATCCATTTGAAAATTATATGCTTTCTATATTTGGCTCTTTAGAAAAACAACCAGAAAATTACTCAACCAGTGAAACAAAGAGGTGAAAGTTTTTCACAAAATATTTCCCTTACCTGGTTGGGCAATCACCCCATATACTTCACAGGGGTGCAACAGAATTGACTCATTAAGATAGCAATAACCACAAATTCTACCTCCTCCAATAAGCTACTAAAAGCAACTCTACTACGAAGCTCATTGAAATTTCTGTTTCATTTCCATATTCCAAAGCAAATTGTTGCTATTTCCATAGTCATATTTATCACATTATTTTTCCTAGAATTTATATTCATGTATCTCTCCCTCCCTTCTAGAACTACACAAGTCTCCTGAGGATAAGAGTAAATTTTACAGTCTTTATATATGAAATACCTATCTCAGTGTTTCGACCTCAAAAAATGCTTAACTGATGTTAAGTTATATTCAAGAAACCATAATAAAAGAGCTTTATCAAAGAAAATGTATGTCATTACCTAAATTCTGTAAGAGGCAGTGATTAAGAGCAGGAGTTTGGAATTGTAAAGATCTGGATCTTGAGTCCCGGATCTGCTATTCTTCTCTGTGTAGACCTGAGAAATTTTCTAAGACACTGAAAGCCTTAATTTCCTTACCTGTAAAAAGGATAGAATAATATTTACCCAATAGGGATGTTGTAAGCATTTATCAAGATAATTTGCATTAAAAATGCTTACCACAGTGCTTAGCACATAGTTATGTATTGAATAAATATTAGCAATTCTTTAGTTTAGGTAAAAAGAAAATGTTTAGGATAGAAACGTGTTAGTAGGTCCAATTCTTAAATGGAGATTCGGTGTAATTAGAGGAACTAGACAATTATTACTGTAACCTTAATCAAACTCAGGAAACAACTAAGCAGTTATTTGCCTGGAGAAGGGAGAGCAGTACTTAAGTGAATTGTAAAGTTGACCTCTGTAGAATTGATTGTGAACTTCACTCTTGACATGACGGCTAAATAAACACTTACTTATTAACTGCTGCCTGGAGGTTCACTTTTTAATCTCCTGAACTAGCGATCAAGTAAAGATTTGATTTGGAGATTTAAAATCAGGCTATAGACAATTTGCAGCTAAGGTGAGAAAGTAACAAGAAAACAGGGATGCTTAGGTCAAATGGCAAAAACACAATTTAGTTGTTGACCAGGAAGATAGGCTGAGGGAACATTTTGAGTCTAAATATGCATAGGACAGTTTACCCTCCACGGATGGATGATTTGGGCACTACTCACTATTATTTAATGGCTTTCCCCTGAAGGGCACCTTACCAGATCCGCCCTTTTCTTTCCAATATAAGAGCAGCACCTCAATTACTTATTTGAGGATGACAACGTGCTACTTAAATGATAGATAAATTTGCTGAAGTTGGTGGGAAAAGAGGATGTTTTAACAACCACAAAACACTGGACACTTTAATAAAGAGAAAAATCCTGAGTCAAAAGACCCTCAAGTATTCTGAATATGGGTCATAGGGTAAAATCAGAGAGACACAGGTCTGTAGTCTGGGCGTGCCACCAACTAGCAGCATGACCTTGGACAAGTACCTTCACTCCTTGCCTTCCAATATCTCTGGAGGGCATAAGTAGTCAGGGCAGGGCCAGGGGATGAGGTCTTGCCTGCATCTGTGCTTACTCCATATTTGGGACTCATGCCCCCACTAATCCCAAAGATCTGACCATAAAACCAACACTTAGCAAGGAACAGTTTTACCATGGACTCCTCAGTGCTGTCCTGCCGCGTAAAGAAACACTTCTCATATCCCTCCAAACAAACTCAGAACACAATTATATCATTTAAGATCGGTTGTGTGGCTGCTCCTCCAAGGAGTTCATCCTCCCCAGCTATCCTTGCTATGAAGAACTGGCAGAGATTCGAGATACCCTGAAGCACTCTTTTGCCCTCTTTGCCTTATTTCCCTCGGCTATGAGTTTCTGCTAATTCACTTTTATTGAGTTTAAATCCCACAATGTCATTTATTTTGTATATAGCTGCCACCAGAGAGCAATGACCCAAAAGGGGATCAATGATGACTGCACTCAACAAATATGTTTTGAATTTAAAACAACACATACAAAAAGATGTTTTAAAACCAATTACAAAAAAAAAAAAAAAAACACGGTAACTTCCAACCAGGTAGACCAGACCCTTCTGATTCTTTACCCATTTTTTCATATCTGACTTAGCAGTGATGCTTAAAGTAATTTAAAATTTATATATTGTATAATGACATTTTGAAAGAATTCTGCAATAATGCCTCCCTCCCTCTCTCCCTCCTTTTTTCCTTTCTTTCCTTCTCTCTCTTTTTTCATTTTTTTGAAAGTGCCCCCATAGGGAGAGGGACTCTCCATTCACACACTCTAAAAGAATCTACCTCCACCTCACGCTGTCACCAGGTCTTATTTTTGCTTATTTATTGCCTGTGTCACCCTGTATCCCCACTGGACAGAATCCAGGCAGGCAGGTCTGGGCCACGCCTGCGGCCGACTGGGTGCCCCAGAACCACAGAAAATGCCTGGATGTGGCCACTCTAGATGCAAAAGAGAGATACGTTGTTTGGTATAGTCGAAAATACATATAGGGAGCTGGTGTGCCTCAAGGGGTTGAGCAACCACTTCCCACATGGGAGGTCCCGGTTAGGTTCCAGTGCCTCCTGAAAAATAAAAAACAAACAACAAGCAAAACAAATGAAAAAAACCAACTCAGGGGAGCTGATGTGGCTCAGTAGTTGAGCACCGGCTTCCCCCACACGAGGTCCCAGGTTCAATCCCCGGTACCAAAAAAAAAAAAAAAAAGCATAGAAATCACAATTTTTCCCACTATTTGGAAGTCAACTTTTAACACGCCCATATCTTTTCTCATGGATCTATAATATATACCTTTCCTTTCCAAAAAGATCTCTTCCTTACTCAGCAAACTTTAGTAACCTTATTTCTACACATTATAAACTTTTATTATTTTATAGTCATTCTCCATGGCGGTAATAAGCCCACATCTGAGGCTGCTAATTTGTGTTCCAGCCCCCGTAATCATTTGAAATTGTGTGCAAAAGTGTGTGTCAATTTGTATCTTAGTTTCCCAGCTGCTAACAAATACCACAAAATGGGTTGGCTTAATAAGGGGAATTTATTGTCTAACAGTTTTGGGGGCTGGAAGGCTTGCTCCTCCCTTGCTGGCAGCAACCTGGCCATCTGGCAATCCTTGGGGTCCCTTGCTTTCTCATTACACTGTGATGCCCTCTCTTTTCTCTTCCAGGTTCCAGCTGACTTCTGACAACCCACTGTGGCTTTTTTCTTTGATGAGACCTCCAGTAATAGGATTACTATCCTATTCGATTGGCCACAATTTAACCAAAAACAACATCTTCACAAGGCCCTATTTACAATGGGTTCACATTCACAGGAATGGGATTAAGATTAAGGACATGTTTTTTTCCCTGGAGTATATAATTCCCTTTACCACAGTGTGTGTCAGTGTGGGCTTGTGTCTGTGTGTGTTTGCATGTAAGTACATATTTGTACATATACATATCTGTGTGTCAGTGCTTGTTGCAATGTGCATGGATGTGTGTGATTTCTGTGTATACTTGAGCAAAGAGAAGTGATATGTACATTTCATCATTTATTCTAGAGTGTTCCTGTTCCACAAAGAGGTTAAGAATCAAAGGGAAGCGGGTGTGGCTCAATCGATAGAGCTCCCGTTTACCATATGGGAGGCCCCGAACCTGGGGCCTCTTTGTGAGGGCAGGCCGGCCCGCGCGGCACGGTGGGCTGATGCAGCAAGACCTCACAGCAAGGGGGAGATAAGCAGACACGGAAAAAACACACAGCAAATGGACACAGCAAACACAAGCAGCAAGGCGGGGATAAATAAATAAATAAATCTTAAAAAAAAAAAATCATGGACACACCTCATCTTTTTTAAAGGCAGTAGAGGGACACTGCACAGATCTTGGGCCTTAGGATGTATTTATGCGACACGCCCACCACGGTGGTCAAATTCAATCAAGAAGCCCTCTTTCTCTGTGAGGCTTTTGAATGTCCCTGCCCAGGGCAGCCCAGGGTCGCTTCATGCTGTGATCATTTCCCCACCCTGACCCAGTGCCTCCAGCCTGGCCTTGTGCCTCTGGGAGCAACTGCTCCCCAACCAGGCCCAGCTTCGGTGTGAAGTTGCCCCACAGTCTGAGGTCCTGGGAGGCAGCTATTTTTATCCTATGAGGGGGGTAAAGGCAGAGAGAGCTGATAAGGTGGGAATTTCTGGAACTTGATTTTCTTCCTCTCTACTGACAGGGATGGATCCATTTAGAGATAAACTGGCCTCGATTTGTCAAGCTTCAGCCCCCAGAAGACAGAAAACTGCCCATCATCCTACAGGTATAAGCTGGGAAGAGGGTAAGAACTGAAAATAAGTGCTCCATCAGGAAACTTTAAAAAAGCCAGCAAAAATACGTATGTCGGAGAAGCCACTGCTACCTATTAGTGGGCCGGGGACTCTGTGGGGAAGAGATTCCAGCTGGGAACATGCTGTGTGAAGAGGGCTCACAAATCAGACAGGAGGCATTTTTTAAAGGATAGCACATTCTCTGCAATTTTAAAATAGCTCACAGACCCCCAACTAAGGGAGCTCCTGTCTTCTAGGGCTTCTTCACTACTTCTAGATCTCCTTTGGTCAGTGACTTATTTTTTTAAATTAATTTTTATTATTTTTAAAGAAGCTTTAGATTACATAAATGTTACATAAAAAATATAAGGGATTCCCATATGCCCCACCTCCTCCCCCTCCCACACTTTCCCCCATTAACAACATCTTACATTAGTGTGGTACATTTGTTACAATTGATGAACCCATATTGAAGCAGTGGACTACAGTTTACATTGTAGTTTACACTCTGTACCACAATTCTGTAAGTTATGACAAAATATACAATGGCCTATATCCGTCACTGCAATGTCAGGCAGGACCAATCCAATGTCCTGAAAATGCCCTCTTATTGCACCTATTCTTCCCTCTCCTATCCCTCAGAACCTCTGGTGGCCACTGCCTTTACATCAATGATAAGAGTACTTCCATTGCTAGAATAATAATAAGTCTATAGTAGAATAATAACAATTCTACTTTAGTCCATTGTTCATTCCTCAATCTTGAGGATTTTGGGATGGTGATGCCCACTGTGCTTCTAATTGACAGGGGCTTAGATCCCATGGGGCAGATAGACGAAGCTATCTTGCTTGCAGTTGCAGACACTCTCTTTTCCTTGGGATGGGCATTCTTGAGGCAGTCTGTGATGTCAACAGAGCACAGAGCTCCCAGGCAGGCCTGGGACATAGCTATATTAGTTTCTTGTACCTAAGCCCTAGAGGACTGAAGCATTTATAGCATAAATAATGCTATCAATAGAGAATTATATTAAAATTATTCTGACTCATCATAAAGTTAGAATTATTTCTTTCTCTGCCTAACAATCGAAGCTCTTGACAGGTGATTTCTCAGCATTTTGTAACTTTACATCATTCATATTAAAGCAAACCACTAGTCACATGTCAAGACTTACTAGTTCTGTACCTTTGATGTAAGCTCTTCAAAATCTGCTTACGTTATAGTTTCTGAAATGTTATATATATGTTTTCACCTTTTATCCTTTGTGTATTCTACCCATGATTCAATCATTCTAATCTTTCAGTAGCTGAAAACATCCAAAATGTGGAAGCATGTCTTGTCCTATCATCCGTACGAGGGTATCATACTAGGGGTCAGATTTGACAGCCCCAGAGGCCATATCCATTTGGATTCCCCTAGTAATATAACCATATTGCTCATGGGTCTCTCTTCCATTTCAGAAGTAACTGATCTTAAAAAAAAAAAAAAAAAAAAAAAAAAAATTCACTGTACTCAGCACCATCCACAAGCCATCTACCACAGCCCAACTCCTAGGAGAAGTCTTACACCAAAGCTGACTGCAAGCCTCATGACCCCCCTCAAACACGACCCACCCTCAACATTTCTGACAAGAAGACCACAGCCATATCTGTTAAGGATGGGTAATACTTGAGATAAATGGAGTACAGGCTTTGGGTCAATAGAATGTCTTCTCTACCACCAGTCTGACCTGTTACCTCCATGAATGAGGATCCTGTTTGTCAGAGCGGTTATCAATAATAAGCATCCCCCCACCCCCACAGCCAGTCTTTGCTATGCAAGAAACAATCA
Source organism: Cabassous unicinctus (assembly GCA_029593785.1). Taxonomy (NCBI): domain Eukaryota; kingdom Metazoa; phylum Chordata; class Mammalia; order Cingulata; family Chlamyphoridae; genus Cabassous; species Cabassous unicinctus. Next base: position 94,572 of record JAQZBX010000806.1, read on the forward strand.
CTAATCTTAGTGGTAAGCAAAAATTAGCATTTATTTCTTACTCACTCATCTGAAGGTTGGCTGAGGTTCGGCTATTTATATATTTCCTGCAACAGAAATTTATTTTCTCACAGTTCTGCAGGCCAGAAGTCCGGAATCAAGGTGTCGGCAGGGCTACACCCCCCTGGAGATTCTAGAGTGGAATCCGTCTTTGTCAGAATTCCTTGGTTCCCTTGGCTTATGGTCACATCACTGCAATCTCTGTCTCCATCTTCACATCATCTTTTCCTCTGCATATCTTATAAGAGCACTTGCCTTGGGCTTAGGGTCCACCCTACTATAATCCAGAATGATCTCACCTCAAAAACTTAATTACATCTGCAAAGACTCCTTTTCCAAATAAGGTAGCAGTCACAGGTTCCAGGTATTTAGACATAGAAACATCTTTTGGGGGCACCATTCACATTCAACCCTCTACATGCTGACTCAGCGGGTCTTGTCTCTGAGCTAAAATTTGGGTTCAGGATTACACCATATCTGTCATTCTTCTTGAACCTGGTAGCTAGCCAAGGTATGTTCTCATGGTGAAAGATAAGAGCACAAGAAGTTCAAACTAAACTGTGTAGCCACATTTCAAACCTCTGCTCATACCATGACCTCAAATACTTCATTGTTCAAAGAAAGTTATATGAGCAAACTCCCAAAATTAATATTTATTGATGGAGTTTGATAATGAGACAAGGAATGTGAGCTAATGCCGGTAGTTGGCAAGCCAGGTAAATACTTGTTGCCCATGGATCCCTTTATAAGTGATTTTAAAAAAAATAACTTTCCTCACCCACTATCCTATACCTAGTGCCTTTTGACTGATCTGAAAGTCCTTTCCACAGCAACATGACACAATACTCATCTCAGTCATTTTAATTGAAAAGACCTTTTAAAGTTTAACAGCTTTGCAGAGAATGGACATTTTTACAATCTGCATATTTGGTGGCATTTGATTTAATTTACAGCTCAATGAACTTGTCTCTGACTGTCTGAAACTGACACTTCATATTTACTTCTTTTCCCCCTCTGCTTCCCGTTAATGATCTTGAACACTAATAAAGTTTTACAAGAGCCGTGACTTCCTGACCAAGCATAACATTGTTCACCAGTGATAAAGTAGAAGGGTAGATCTCTCTGTCTCAAGGCCACAGTGGATTTTACTGAAGTAACACGTACTTTAGTTTCAACTTCTTTTCATTATTCTAAATCCATCATTAATATTTTAAGAAGCACTAATAAATAATTTCAACTACATATTAAAA
>JAQZBX010000807.1:0-85736 GCA_029593785.1 Cabassous unicinctus
AAAGATTTTTGTTGTTTTTTCTTCTTGGTAGAGTGCCCTTTTATTAATATATAGCATCCTTCCTTGTTCTTTATAACAATTTTGCATTTAAAGTATATTTTATCTGATATTAATATAGCTAGCCCAGCTCTCTTTTTGTTTTTTTAATTCTCTCTATTGTTTTCTATTCTCTTATTTTTTTCTATTCTAATCATTGCTATTTCTTTTCTTTTGCTTGCTTTAGAATAATTTGTCTTTCTATTTTTAGTTCCTTCAGGTGTTCAGTTACATCCTTGCTTTAAGGTCTTTCTTCTTTTTAAATGTAGATGCTTATGACTATAAATTTCCCTCCCCTCACCTCCATGGCTGCATCCCATAAGTTTTCATATGCTGCTGGAGATAAGCCAACCTAGGATTTAGGGATTATTACCAAGCACTGACTAGTGATGCATTTCAAAAAAGACCTTGACCCAAAGGGGGATATATTAAAGATGGTCAGTTTTTATAGCTAAGAGATTTAAAAGTGTGTCAGGAGTTCATTGCAGAAGTAATGCTTATACATGTCTCAGCAAGATCTCATTGAATGCCACAGTGGACAGTGCCTCAAGCAGGGGTATTCCTGTAGTCTCTAGTGACATCTAGACACTATAGGCAGGGCATACAATCTAAGGAATTAGGTCCCCTGTCAATGGGCATTACCTTGGAGCATATTTTACCCAATGTAAAAGAGCTAGAGTCATTTATAATTTCCTTATACTTGGCTCTTCTGCCCCTTTTATTTGAACATATAATTAACATTACAATCATTAAATATATGTACAAGAGACTTAAATCTTTGGTTTGTTCATATGCTGGTTGAGCCCTGAACTCAGCAGAGTTGCAACACCCACTCTCCAGTTCATTGGACTTGCCCAGCACAACTAAAAATAATGATGATGGATTACACCCACCCAAAAAGCAGAGAGTTTCTATAATATCAAGCAAGTCAGTTCCAAACATATGCATAATTTTTTGTAAGTTCACAACTTCTCAAATAAAAATATATTTCAAAAAATATATTAGAGGAACATAACAACAGATTTAAATTGCTTGAAGACAGAATTGTTGATTTTGAGGACAGAATATCTGAGAACTTAAAGACAACAGAAAGAGAAGAAATTGGAAAAATGAATAAGGCCTGAGGGAACTGAAAGACAATGTGAAACATAAAAGCATAGGCATAATTTGTGCCCCAGAAGGAGAAAAGAATGAAAAGGGGCAGAAAAATATTTGAGAAAATAATGACAAAAATTTCCAACTCATACAAAAGACATAAATATCAAGATCCAAGAAAGTCATCACACACCAATCAGAATAAACTCAAATAGACCTAACTGAAATACCTGCTATTTTAATTGACAAATATAAGAGATAAAGAGAGGATTCTGAGAGGAGCAAAAGAAAAGCATCATATACAAGGGAACCTCAAAAAGATTAAATGCTGACCTTTCATCAGAAACCATGAAGACTAGAAGTGGTATGATGTAGTTAAGCTATTGAAAAAGAAAAATTGCCAGCCAAGTATTCTATATCCATCAACACTGTTCTTCAAAAATGAGAGTGAGTTTAAAATCTTCACAAATGAACAAACTTTGAAAAGCATGTTACCAAAAGGCCATAATTACAAGAGATATGAAAGGGAGTGCTGAAGCCTGAAAGGAAAAAAAAAAGTGTGAGAGTCTTGGAGAAGAGCATAGAAATGAAGATTATTAGGAAGGGTAAATTAAAAGGTAAAAAGACAGACAATAGTAAGATATGACAATGGAAAGCCAAAGGATAAAATGGATGAAGTAAGTAATAGCTTTACAGTATTAATATTTAATATTAATGTCTTGGATTCCCAATCAAAAGGCATAGAATGATAGAATGGATATTTTAAAAATGAGACATCTATATGCTGTTTACTGGATGCTCATCTCAGATGTAAGGTCACAACCACGTTGAAAGTGAAAGAATGGAAAAAGATATTATATGCAAATAGTAATGGAAAAGAGCCATTGTAAAAATACAAATATTGGGCAAAATAGACTTTAAAGGCAAAACTGTAATAAGGGAAGAAGAAATGCATTATATATTAATAAATGAGAAAATTCACTAAGAAAAATAGCTACAATAAATATTTATGCATCTAATATGGGTGCTTCAGGATACATGAGCACACACTGGCAAAACTGAAGGGAGAAATAGATGCTGCCACAAGAATAGGTCAACACTTCAATACACCATTTGCAATATTGGATAGAACATCAGGATGGAGGATAAATAAACAGAGAACTTATGACAAATGAACTAGACTTAGCAGAAATTTACAGAATATTGAACCCCAAAGCAGCAGGATATACATTTTTTTTCAAGTGATCCTGGATCCTTTTCCAGGATAGAACATATGTTGGTTCATAAGACAGGTCTCAATAAATTTTTTTAAAATGTAATTTTACAAAAAAACCTTTTTCTGATCATAACAGAATGAAGCTGTAAATCAATAATGAATGGAAAAAGGTAAAATTCACAAATATATGGAGATTAAACAACACAAATAATCAGTGGTCAGAGAAGAAATTGCAAGGGCATTTAGTAAATATCTTGAAATGAATGAAAATGAGAAAAAAAAACATTTCAAAAACTGATGGACTTGACAATGACAGTACTGAGAGGACAATTTATAGTCCTTAATGTTTACATTTCAGGTCTTCTTTGTGCTTATCCAGTGTCTTCTTAATATCCTTAATCTCTTTAGCCATCTCATTGAATTTATTAAGAAGATTTGTTTGAACATCTATAATTAGTTGTTTCGACTCCATCATGTCATCTGGAGGCTTATCTTGCTCCTTTAACTGGGCCACATCTTCCTGTTTCTTGGTATCAACTGTAATTTTTTGTGGGTTTCTTGGCATCTAGCAGACTAGATGTTTTTCTTCTGGATGCAGTTTCTCTCTTTAGTTTAGAACTTTCTTGTCTTTTCTCCCTTGCTTTTTTGTGTAGGAGGAGAGAATGTAGTTGGCGCTGTAAGCTGTGGAAGATGAAGTTGCTCACATTGCCCCAGGAATTGATCAAGTTTTTCCACCTTTCTCTTCTGCCAGGGGTAGGGACAAAACTGAAGCCATGCATAATAATCCAAGTTGTGCAGAACAAGACTGTCTGTAGTTGTCCAGAGACACTGATGAATCCTCACACCCCTTCCTCCTGTCTGGGGCAGATGTGGAGCTGATGGTTTTGGCAGCAATCTATGCCATACAGGTCCAAAATGATAGCAGTAGCCCAGGTACTGACATAGCAACAACCCCCTCCCTGCAAGTGTGGGGATGGACTCTCTGGAGGGCCCAATAATCTAATCCAAGTGGGCCAAATACACCTGCAGTTACCCTGAGAGTCTGAGTGAGTACTGTCCTTTCTCCCCTTTAGGGGATGGTAACAGAACCACCAAAGCCCAACAGTTCAGTTCATGGAGGCCAAAAGTGACTGCTGTTGCCCAGAGAGGCTGAGGAAACATCATCTTCCTATTACTCTATTGGGTGGTGGGGGTGGATCCAGGGGCACCCAACAACAGTTCAGTCCCTGTAGGTCAAGAGTAACTGCCATTGCCCTGAGAGGCTGAGGAAATGCCAGTCCCCTCCTATCCTATTAGTGGGTAGTGGTGGATCCACAGGCACCCAACAGTTCAGGCCCTGTAGGTTGAATGTATATGCTCTTGCCCAGAGAGACTATGGAGACACAAGACCACTCTTTTCCTATTAGAGAGTGGGTGTGGATCCATAGTCACCCAACAGTCCAGAACATGCAGGCCAAACATCACCAGCTGTTTTAGTTTCCAAAAGGCTGCCAAGGCAATATACCAGAAATGGCTTGCCTAACACAACAGGGATTTATTAATTAATAAACTTACCATTCTGAGCCTGAGAAAAATGTCCAAATCAAGGCATCAGGTGAAGCTCTCTTCCCGAAGATCAGCTGCCAGAAACCCTGGTTTCTTGTTACATAACTGGGCACACTGGTGGCATCTGCCAATCTCTGTCTTCTACTCCAGGCTTCATTGCTATCAGCTTCTGGCTTCCTCCAGCTTTCTTCCTGCTACTGTGGCTTTCTTTCTGCTCCTGTGGCTTTCCCAGGTTCTGTTAATTTTAGCTTCTGGCTTCTGGGACTTTCTCTCTCAGTTTATGTATATTTCATTCTATCTCTGTGGCTTTTTTTCACTGTATATTAATTCTATTTTTAAAGAACTCAAGTGAGATGATTAAGACCCACCCTGGGCTATACCTCACTGAAGTAATCTAACCAAATGGCCCTTAGCTGAAGAAAATTAATCAAAGGCCAGATTAAAATAGGTTCACACTCATAGGAATAGATTAATTTAAGAAAATAATTTTCTGGGGCCACAAAAGACTCAACCTACCACATTAGCTATTAAGGAAATGAACACCTAAACCACAGTGAGATATGAATTCAATCCCACTGGAATGCTGACTCTTAATAAAACAGAAAACTGAAAGTGTTGGATAGGATGTAGAGAAATAAAAACATCCAATCATTGCTGATGAGGATGTATAGCCACTTCGGAAGACAGTTTGATTTTCCCTCAGGAAGCTAAGTATAAAATTATCATATGACCCAACAATGCCACTACTAGGTATATACTCAGAAGAATTGAAAGCAGGGTCTCAAACAGATATTTGTGTGCCAATAATCATAGAAGCATTATTCACTATTACCAAAAGGTGGAAACAGCAGAAGTGTCCATCAATTGAATGGATAAACAAAATGTGGCATATACATGCAATGGAATATTATTCTTCCCTAAAAAGGAATGAAGTCATGATTTATGTGACAACCTGGATGAACCCTGAGGACGATATGCTTTGTGAAATAAGCCAGGCAAACAAGGACATGTATTGTATGATTTCACTTAAATGAACTAATTATATTAAGCAAACTCATAAAATTAGAAACTAGTATACAGATTACTAGTGGTTAGATAAGGGTTAGAGAATGGGGAGTTGATGCTAAATTTGTACAGAATTTCTATTTATGTTGATTTTAGTTTTGACAATGGATGTTGGTGATGGTATCACATTACTGTGAGTATAATTATCAGCACTGAATTACATGTGTGAATATTGTTAAAGGGGGAAATTTTAGGTCATATATATTACTAAAAAATTAAAAGGTAAAACTTACTACTGTATAATATGGTGATCCCTTTTGTAGACCAAGGATTATAGTTAATAATACATGTATAAGAATATTCTTTCATGAATTATAACAAATGCTTGACATTAATACAAGGTATAAATAATACAGTGTTATATGGAAACAAAATATACCTAATGTAAAATATGCATGACAGATAATATCAGCCTCCTATTACTTTCTCTTTTTAAGAATCTTTCATCAATTGTAACAAATGTAATATACTAATGCAAAGTGCCAACAAAAAAGGGGATTATATGGGAAACCTGTTTTTTTATATGATTTGTCTATAAACCTACATCTTCCCTAATTTGAAAATAAAATTATAAGAGGATATATTCCACAGGCCTATATATTAGGTGTTTTGAATTAGTTAATCCATGTAAATTGCTTCACATAGTTCCTAGATCCTAGAAAATCTCAATAGGTTATGCTACTAATGGTAAAAATATATAGTACAATTATTAAAAAGGGCTATTATCAACTGTAACAAATGTTCCACACCAATACAAGGTGTTGGAGGTTGGGTGGTAGATGGGATTTCTGTATTTCATGCATGACTGTTCTTTAAATCCACACTTCTCTAATAAAAAAATAAATAAAAGTTCAATAAAATTCAGGTCTTAAAGTAAAAAAGCCAATCTACCACTCATTGGAGTCAGGGACTGCCGAATGATGCAGATCAAGTTAAAACCAGTGAATTCCATGAGTACTGGCTCATTACTGTACTTTATTTCAGGGGAAATTGATACCTGATCAGAAGCAATACTGAGTAGAATATCGTGATTGAAAATGTGGCATTCTGTAAAATGATGTACTCATTGCTGCTATATGCTTCTGACAGATTGAGCTTTCAGCAGTGCCTGTATATAGGTTGGCCTTAGAGGATATACATGGATATGAGCCTATGCAAATGCTCCATCCAATTGGCTATGGACACTTTGTACATGAGCCCACTGGGCAAGGACAGGAGTGGTTGGGGAAATATGCTGACTGGTAAAAATAGAACAGTTCATCCTATCCATTTGATTATTAAAACCTCCTCTGCTGAGGTAATTCTGTTTTGAGCATTCACATGGGATCTGTTAAGTCTTTTGCCAATTCAGAAAGTTCAACCAAATACATCTTCCCCTTGGACGTCTACATTACCAATTTCCCAGTTATGCCCTTTCAAGTCCCTGACTATCTATGCAAACCATTAAGCACAGCCAGTGGTCCATGTGACTTCAGGACCTTCTCAAGTTTGATCTTCTGTATGACACTTTCATCTGATATATTGATGCTGTGAAAGCCTGACTTTATGGCTTAATTGGTCAGACAACACCCATATCATTACAGTCAGCTCGTGGTCTCATGGTAACTTGGTGGCTATGGTTAAGCATTCAGTCTCTTCTAAGGCCCATAGCAGAAAAAAAGGTGTTTCTCAAAAGAAGAAATGTTTGCCCTCAGAGAATGTCTGGGATTTCCTCCAAATTCCTAAGAGTCTACTGTGTAATTTACCTATAAGGACTTGTGAAAGGCTCCAAACAGCATCTCTGTTTGCCACTGAATTTCCAACACCATTGAATCTGCTGGATCATATGGCCAAGTAGCAGAGCGGCTTGAATGGCATCCTAGACCTTTTGTAGAGTCTGCTCTTGGGCTGGTCCTCTTTCAAAGTCAGCAATGTTTCCAGTAATTAACTTCTGAAGGGATATCTCAACATGCCCCATAGTACAAGATAAAATTGAAAGCAGGGACACAAACAAACATCTGCACACCAATGTTCATAGTGGCATTGTTCACTATTGCCAAAAGTTGGAAACAGCCCAAATATCCATCAACAGATGATTGGATGAACAAATAGTGATATATACATACAATGGAATATTACTCAGCTGTAAGAAGGAATGCAGTGTTAACACATGGGATAAGACGGATGAATCTTGAAGACCGTATGTTGAGTGAAGCAAGCCAGGCACTAAAGGACAAATATTTCATGACCTCACTGATATGAATTAAGCAATTTGAGCAGACTCACAGAACCGGAGTCTGGAAGACAGGTTTACAGGAGACAGAAAGGGAGAAGAAGGTTGTGATCCAATGCCCATATGGCAGGTGAACTCTGTGGATTTGTGGTTGAAACTACAACATTGGGAAATTTGTTTTGGCAAATATGGCAGGGGAGGGTGACTGGTTTAGGGTGTTGTATGTGGTGGACATGTGGGACAAGGTGCACCTGGGGCAGGCCTCTACAGAGTGTGTGAATGTTCATCTTGTCATAGTGGGTTATATCAGTGGGTGGAGACCCACATAATGAGTAGAAAGGTGTGGACTGCAATCCTGGGGATTCCTGCTATGTTCTCAAATAAAGGGCCAGGAGTCTTTTGAAAGCATAGGCAGTGCCTAATAGGGGAGGACAGGCTAGTATGTCAAGCCCTTAGTGTTGTTGCAAGTAACTATGAATCTTGTTCTTTAAGGAGTGAAGCTTGGTGGTTACCATGGGTTATGAAGTGACAGGGAGGGAAGAATAGAATAGATGGAACATGGGTCATTTTGGGGGTGATGGAATCTTACTACATTTTGCAATGATGGATACAGGCCATGTTAAATTTCATCAAAATTTATAAAAGTGTATGATCCAAAATGTAAACAATAATGTAAATCTTTGACCATGGTTAGTAGCAATGTTTCAATATTTGTATATCATTTGTAACAAATGTACCATCCACATATAAAATGTTATTAATAAGGGAAGGGGGAAAGGGGGAGGATGTTGGATATATGGGAATCTCCTATATAAAGCATATCAGTTTCTGTAACCTAAAGCTTCTTTGAAGACAAAATAAAAAAAAAATAAGACACTGGGAGAATAAACAGAAGAAAATGTCAATGTATATACAAGACAACAGATCTTATAGTGATGAAAGACATAATGTCAAAAAAAATTAAAAAATACATATTTCTCATTATTTTCTATTATTACAATTTTTAAAAAAAATTTATGTTTTATTTCTTATTTTTAAATTATAATTATTTCATTTTCTTATTAATTGTATTTGGTTATTTTGTTGGCTTCATTTTAGAAGAAGCTTTGGATCAAGAAGGGTTACAACTGTGAAAAGGGAGGATGATTGGTGTGGGATGTCAGAGATGAGGCATGCAGGTTCACCTGGGACATGCCTATAAGTCATATGAATGTGTTCAAGTGTTCTTGGAGCATTGTCACAGTGGTTGGAGATTAACACAATAACTGATAGAATATCAAATTCCCATCCTGGCGAGCTCTGCCACATTCTCTAATGGGACAGCAAGAATCCTCCAAGTATAGGGGCAGTGATTAGTGAAGAAGGATGGTCCATTGATAGTCCCTTGATATTGATGACTGTACTTAAGAACCTTAACCTGTGAAATTGAAACTTAGTCAAGAATTATAGGCTGCCTAAGAGTTAACTCCTGAAAGCCTCTTTGTTGCTCAAATGTGGCCGCTAAGCCAAACTCAGCATATAAATGCATTACCTCTGCCCCAGTGTGGGACATGACTCACAGGGATGAGTTTCCCTGGCACTGAGGGATTCCTGCCAAGCACCAACTATCAATGCAACTAGAAAAAGATCTTGATCAAAATTGGGGAAAGGTAAAGACAAATGAGTTTATATGGCTAAGAGACTTCAAAGTGAATCAGAAGGCCATTCCAGAGATTATACTTATGCACATCTTAGCAGGATCTCATTGACTACCAAAGTAAATATTGCCTCAAATAGCAGGGCTCCTGAGGCTCTGGAGACATCCAGACACTATAGGCAGGGCAGACAGCTCAGGAGTTTGGTGCCCTGCCAGTGGGCCTTACTTTGGAATTTACGCTCCCCAGTGTGACAAAGTTGTACTCAGTTGTGCTTTCCCTACACATGGCTTTTTTGCCCCTTCTATCTGAACCTATAGTTCATACTAGAGTTTATAGGTGTATGTCCAAGAGATTAAAATCTTTAGGCTGTCCACGTGCCAGCTGTGCAATAAATCTCAACAGAGTTGCAACAGCTACTCTTCAGTTCATTGGATTCACCCAGGACAACTAACAAGGAGATGTTCATGGTTAGGAAGTCTGAACATCATTAAGATGTCTATCCTACCCAAACTGATTTACAGATTTAACACAATCCCAAAAAATATTACCACATTTTTTTTTTTTACTGAATTGAAAAGCTAAGTATGAAATTTATTTGGAAGGGCAAGGGGCTCTGAATAGCCAAAGATATATTGAAAAAGAAAAATGAAATCAGAGGAATCACACTGCTTGACTTTAAAACATATTATGTTTTAAAAATCCATCAGCCATCAGCTGATGAATTAATAAATAAAATGGGTACTCAGACAATGGAATATAATTTGGCAAAGTTAGTTTTGAAATTTCAAAGGGGAATGAATAGAATGGTTTCTATTAGCACTCTACTGGGACTGAATTTGTACAAGAAGTAGTTAGAAAGAAATGGAACCAAAAGGAGGCAAGGACAAATATATATGGACCTTATAACTATTGTTATTTTTAATTGGAAATTTTTAGTCTAAAGAACCATTAAAGTCTCTATTGTTTGCTCCTTTTTTATTGCAATTAAAACATATTACTTCAGTACCTGGATATGGATCTGAAAAGAAAATTGAATTACTTAATTCTGTTTTACTTGGAATACTCAGTAATGTTGGGATTATCAAGTCTCTGAAAATAACAAATACACAATTCAAATCAGAGCTTATGTGGCAGCTCTAGGCTATTTGATAAAACCTTTAATTAGATCATGTATGTGCTCTACCCTTCTTAGAGAAAGTAGGACTATATGTTCAAATGGCTTATTGTCCTGGACTTGATATCAGCTTTGAAATAACAAGAAAAAATAATAACAATAGCAATTGCAATAATGATAAAGACTCTATCAGTAGCCATAAAGTTGTTCATTTTGGCATAATTGTTTTAAATAATAGTAACCAAATAATTAAAATTTGTTTAAATTATATTATGAGCATAATCTGAATGACATCAAATAGAAATAAAACTTTTAATAACTTAGTGCAATTAAAACTAGATTCTATATTTATATGATATGATATGATTACATGTTATTTAGGGTAAATAAAATATTTTTAAATTTGTCCTGAAAAATTACAAAAAGGTACCCTAGAAAAATATAAATGGCCCTGAAATGATATTTCACTAAAACAGATAAGACAAATACAGCATAATGAATGCCAGCTTAAAAATATTTATAAATTAAATGGATTCACAATCTGAAATGCAGTTAAATATGTGAGGACCTGAAAAATCTCATTCTAAAACAAGCATGGTAACATAATGATCAACATATTGGATCACTCATCATTTGAAGGATGTTCACTACCTTAACATATATTAATATTACTGAGTACAGTACAATAAAGTACTGATGCAGGAATAAATATATCAAGAAATAGGTATATATATTTAAGGTAATTTGCACCTTAATCCAAGAGCTGCAATGAAACAAATGAAAAGCAGATTAACAAGAAAATTGTAACCCAAGAGAATTATTTACTGCTTTAAATGGTAGATTCCAGATAGATTAAAAGTTTAAATTTGGAAGATAAAACTACAGAGCTAACAGGGGAAAAAAATGATATAACTTTGAAAACTTGAGGTCGTTAAAACCACCCTAAACAACATATAAAACTACAATATAGAAGGAAAGAATTCCTTGGTATTAATATAAAAGTTATCGCTTCAAAGAGACACATAGGCAAATTCAATAGATAAATGGAGCAATGAGATTGTTTCCCTAGCTCCTGATTTAGAAGTTATAAACAAATGCTATTAAATGTTAACATAAACATTGTCAAATCAAAGGAACACAATAAAAGTGTAGCAAAATTATTTTTTTCATTTTGTAATATTCAAAATATAATTCCAATATGGCTATCAATTATGAGAAGCTCAAATTTACTGTCAATCTGATACATGGAAACTTAGGAAAAATGCGACAAAGTTTTATCAGGATGACAATGGCAACAACTGCCAGGTGTCTTTTTCAGTGTTTTAGCAAGGATATGGACTCAGTATAATGTTCCTGCTCTACTGAAAAATGTCATTTAGGAAACTGGGATTTGGAAGCTTAGGTATTCATAGATTTGGGAATAGATAAATAATATATGGTGGGTGCTGTGGGGACAACAAGATCTTAGAAAAAGAATAATTATACTTAAGCAACTTTCACTGATCCTTTGAGGTAAACAAATAACAAAGAGAATGAGGTTGATTTAACAACAAAATTTATTAGAATTAATGAAGCACATGTATACACACATACATCACATTTAATATCCATTAAGCTTTATATAGCAATTGTATCCAAAGTAAAATTGCCTTCAATTTTACTTTGTCCAATTGACTGCCATAATTTGTTCAATTCAATATTGAATTATTAAACTTGATTAATATTTCAATTTACACAACATGGAAATATGAAAGCCTTTTTTCATAAGTGTAATTCTCCCACCTGGAATGAGACCATTTAACTGTACATAAGTTAAGCAGTACATAGACAATTACTGTGCAACCAGTTTTTAAATGACACTAAGATAAAATTTTATTTTCTCTCAGGTGGGAATCATGGATAACCTTTGTGTGTTTTTTTTTCCTATCTACCATCATCACCAGCTTCTACTGTACTAGACAATTGGATTCCCCTTAATTCACCCATTGTATGTTATCTCTTTTCTTATGTGCAGAAATGACAATCCTGAATTCAGCAACATTATTACTTATTTTGTCCTTTGCTTCTCTAGATTTTTATTAATTATTTTAAGCATTGAAACTTTGTCAGAATTATTTGTTTTATATGATAATTTTTATGCATTGCTTGTTTTAATTTTTTGTTTGAATGGCTACAAGATAGACGATCTTTCTCCCTGCTATAAATAATGACTGCCTTCTTTCTTTCTGCATCTCCTTCTCTATGATAGATAGGAAGTCTGAAATAAATTTCATGTAGTAGATGGTTATGAATATGAATGAGTCTGTTTAAATATGTGAGTATTTGCCTTGTAATTATCTAGAAAAATTACAGATTTAATGTTCAGGATATACTGCATAGGTATACTGAAATAAAGAATATTGAATACTATTATCCATTTATCTATCTATCTATTATCTATCTGTTATCTATCTCTCTATATTTGTATTTACTTAAACATTAAATAACAGCAATTATATTAGATGGTGAAAAGAAGAATTTGAAGTAAATATTTGAAGTAATATAAATCTTAGTTTCATCCCATATTTGACACAAAAATCACTGTGAATCTGAAAATTTTATACAACTTTCCTGACCTCACTCCATTTAGAACAACATGGATATAGAAAGACAACCTTACATATCTACTTTTTAAATATAAAATAGTAAACACTCTAAAAAGAGTGGGTACAGAATAATAATTCATTTTATTCAAGCAACTTTTATGTGCAAATGCTAGCTATGCAACTTTAGTTACATACCACCCATTTTACTTCAAAACAACAAACTGTCCAACATTTTAACATTATTTTAATGTAGAGATAATTATTTTATACATTTTATTCCACTTTGATTATTTAAATGCTATTTTCAATCAAACAAACAAACAAAAAAACCTTCCATTGGGTATCCAGGAATATTAACAACATTCTATCCAGGACACACTTAATTTCTCTGTTCCTCAGGCTATAAATGATTTAATTAATGAGAAAGGGGACTGCAGTGTAGAACAAGGCTGTCAATAGTATTTGAATTGTTGGTTCTTTTGATATAGGGCCCAAAGAAGCAAACAATCCAGAAAAGATAAAATAAAAGTAGCTATCTGGAGAGAGCAGGTTGATTAGTCTTTGTTTTGGGCTTCCAGAGATTGCATCTGGAGCACAGTTAAAAATATGATAATATATGAGATGACTAAGATAACAAAGCCAAGTAAGAGGAGATAAGCACTTACAGCCAGAGCCACAGATTCAAAAAACTGGACGGCCTAAGATGAGATGCTCATGACTTGAAGTACATCACAGAAAAATTGATGGATCGTACTGAGCCCTGTGGAGGGAAGACTGAGCATGTTGCCTGTGTGGATGGGAGAACAGACTAGCCCACTAGCTCACAAGCCACCTGTTACCTGTGTGCACAGATGTGGGGTGATGGTGATCCTATAATGCAGATGTTGGTAGCCATCTTGTTCCAAAAGGTGGTGACAGACTTTGGTGGGGGAAGTAACTTATGCTTTATGGCCTGGTAAATGTAAGCTTTTACTCCAAATAAATACCCTTTATAAAAACCAACCAATTACTGGTATTTTGCATCATCACCCCTTTGTCTAACTAATACAAGCATGCTTAAGTATTAAATGATTATATAAAAAATGAGAATATAAAGAAACTTAGCAATACACTAATAGTAACATTGAATGCTTTAATTAGACCTTGGTCAATTTAGCTTTTTGCAGTTTGATTTAAAAATACCAATGCAAATCCATATTAGAATAGAAAATAAGATTAAAAAGAACCAAACAAACAGTGTGCCAACTTTGTGCTATGGACCATGCTTGGTGGTAATAGTCTGATGATATTAACTTGTAATTTGTAACAAGTATTCCACCACAGTGTGGTGTTTTGGTGAAAGGGTATTGTATGGGAATTCTACACATGTGCATGATTGTTTTGTAAGTTCACAACCTCTGTAATAAAAATCTATTTAAAAATAATAGGGTGGCTTTGGGGAAAAATTCAGCAAATATAAGAAAAGGACTATAATTAGTAGTAGTATTTTGTCGATGATCTTAAATAGTTTGTAACAAATGTTTGACAACAATGTAAGGTGTTGCTGTAGGGGTGATGTATGGAACCCCTCTATTATGTTATGCATATTTATTTTGTAAGTTCACAACTTTTACTATACACTTATTGTTTATGTATGTTCATGTACGAATGATATATTTCAATTTTTAAAAATTAAAAAAAAAACATACATGAAGACTGAAATATCAGTTTTCTCTTTCTGACCATTAACATTCTCGCAAGACTTAATGATGTAAATTTTAACACTGTGACCCTTCAGTTCCCTTCCCTGAGAATGCTGCAGAGAGCCCTTGTGGAGAGAGATGTATTTTTATTTCAAACCATATGCAGAAATGTGCATCTGGTTCTCATTCATGCTTGCCTTTCTGGGGATCCCTGGTGCACTTATCCTCACAAGCCTCAGGAAGAATTAGTAATCCAGCCTCCGGAGAAGAAAATGTCTTTTAAAGCCTGTTTTTTGTCCATATCTTGTGATTAATTAGATGGAAAATAACTTGTTTTAAGAGATAAGAGTAGAATATGGGTTTGGCAATTTGAGAAAGCTCAAGTGACCAGAAATGGCTTTTGTGACAGTTTTGGCCCAATGATATTTGAATGTTAATATTTCATGAGAATAAGAGCAATAGCCTTTATAAGAAAATTTAAAATGCTACATATGTATGTATATATGTATACAAAATACATATATAGATTATAATTTAAGTAAATATATAATATATGTGAAAAGAAATTGAAATAAATCAATATCAAAATTCTCACCTCGCACAAAACTAAAACAAATTAACCAAAAGTATCTGAAACATCCTCCAAGTTGTCAGTTACTGGTAAAGTAGTTGCCGTAAATTTGAAAAAAACATACCACAGAAAGAACAAAGAGCTATCATGGCACAATGTAAACTAAACTAAAGTTTAGGAGACCCACACTATTTGTTGCCTCTGAAAAAGTACTTAAGAAAGAAGGCAAATGGAGAGAATCGTGAAATAATCCTGACAATTCTCACAAGGAAATTATTAGGATAATTTCAGAGGGAATAAATCCTCAAAGTTCTGCAACCAAGTGGCAAGATTGTAAAGAAACAAGAAGAAGCCATGAGCAGTGGCTCTTGAGGTGTGGTCTGCAATAGCAGCTTCTGCACCACTGGCAGGTCCCCACAGAGCACCAGCATAGCAAGGAGGAATGGCGTGTCGAGGCAGGTATTCTATCTCGAAAACGGTGTGGGGTCATTGCAGCACAGAGTAAGCTGAAATATATAAGTCTGCAAGGAAAATAATATTACAGGCAAAAAAACTCGAAATTAACTACCTAAGGGAATTTATCATTATTGAACATTTCAATAAGCAGATAAAATTAATTAAAACGAACCCTCCTTGCTCCATGACCTCTGATGGACCTTGCTGGGATTTTGAGGATGGAATTAGCAAAGAATATGTTATTCATTCAGATCCCCTCATTCCAACATGAAGAGTCTTTAAATTCTTTGCTGGAATCTTCTTACCCCACAAAGCCTCTCTGTACCTGATCTTCTCCATCACGAAGCCTTCAGTGAACAAAGTAGTAGTTGGAAGGGCTTCTTATTCTCTGGAATTTAGTTCATTTAGCTCCAATCACACAAAAAACTCTTCAACAATCTCTTAAATGTGTACTTTTTGTTTTCATTTTTCCTATTCCTTCTTCTATTATTAACACACGAAAGTTATGTATGCAGATAAATTTCTATTGTCTCCATGATCACTAATATTGTGCCATTTTATGCTTAACATAATAAAAATATTTTATTCCAATGAATATATTATTATATATCAATATTTAAAACTAATAAGAAACTTTCATTAGATGTTTACATAAATTATAGGCTTATATAAAATACTCCTTGTATTAGTCAGTGTCTCTCAGGGAAACAAAACTGACAGAATGTATATACATATACATATATATATATATTCCTTATATAATATATGTATATTATGAGATTTTATTATAGGAATTGGCACACACTGCTGTGGGGTTTGGGAAGTCTTAATTACACAGGGCAGACAGCAAGCTGGGAACTTTGATGAAGGTTTTGTTAAATTCCCCTGCAGAAGCTGGCTGGCTGAAGTAGAGATATATTTTCTTCTTTCCAATCCAACATAGGTGTTCCATGTTAAATTTAGAATGTGATTGTCAGTTCTTCAGAAATTTAACAACATTTCAGATTGAGTGCTATTTAATGTAAGATTATTTTTTAGCTGAAATTTCCATTTAAAGTAATTTTTGTTCAAGTATGATTACAGAATATCCTTTGAGTTGTTTGTTTTTCTCTACACTGCTCTTGCTTTTTTGACTGGTAGTTTATTATTTAAATGCCATATTAACTTGATATATTATCTTTTGAAGAGAAGGTCAATAAAATAGCATGTATTAATATTACCAAGTATTTATTAAACTATTCAGTATAGTGCTGCTGCAGGAAATAGGCATATATATATATATATATATATATATATATATACACACACACACAAAGTAATTTATAAACTTGATAAAGTTTGCCCAAACAACACAGAATTAGATTGCTTTGTAGATGGTGACATGAACACTAGCTCCCCAGAGGAAAAACATTCATCTGTATCCTTTTTTTCTTGCTTTGAAATGGTGAAATACAAATAAAACAGAAGCCTAAATTTAAGAGGTGAAAGTACAGAATTAATAGATAAAGGAGAAACCAAAGTAAACTTGCATTGGTATACTATAATCTTCCTGAACAATATATAAACCCACAAAATATTGGCAAGAGAATTTCTTTTCCATAAAAGTTATCTTTACCAAGAAGGACATTTAGACAAAGTTAATGGATGATTGGAATAATAGGAAATGTTTTCCCTCGTTCCAATTTGAAAAGAAATAAATACTTGCTTACATATTAATAAAACCACTTTCAAATTAAAGGAATATGGATAGAAACCCCAAGAAGGTGGACAAAATGCTGTATTGAAAATATAATTCCTATACAGATATTAATTAAAGTTCTAATTTATTAAGAATATGAAACATGGAAACTCAGGCATAAATGAAATTCACTTTTGTAAATATAAGAATGGCAATAATGGAAAGCTAGGTTTTACCATGCTCTATCAAAGACATAGTGAAAGCATAATATTGATATCTTCCAGATTATATTATAAATGGAAAAATACAATGTTGCAAATAATATCATTTATTAACTTCTATTAAGATGAGAGTTTTAACAGAATAGGTATCAATGCATTAGGGAATGAATAAATGTGGTGGGTGCTATGGAACACAATGCAATAGATAAAATAACAACAAGAACTCAGTTATACTTTAACAATTCTCACTGATCCTTTGAGTCAAATAAACAAAAATTACTGAGTGATGTTCCACCACAGTGTGGTGTTTTAGTGAAGGGGTGCTTTGCATGGGATAGCATGCACTAGCTCCCCAGAGGAAAAACATTCATCTACACATGTGCATAATTGCTTTGCAAGACCACAATTTGTATAATAAAATATATATTTTAAAAAATAATAGGGTGGGTTAGGGGAAAAATACACCAAATGTAAGATATAGTTATTCTTTCATAGTTTGTAACAAATCTTTCACAGCAAGACAAAGTGTTGGTGGAAGGGTGATGTATGGAACCCCAAATGATGTTATGCATGTTTGTTTTGTAAGTTCACAACTTTTACTATACACTTATTGTTTAGGTATGCTCATGTGTGAATGATATACTTCAATAAAATTTTTAAAATGTAAAAAATAGTTTCTTTCATAATAGTATTTATTAAATTAATGAAACACATGTGCAAAGAATTAAGCCTTATACCACAATTTTATTTGAATTAAAACTGCTCATTTTTTTTCCAATTGGGGTTTCAAACCATGACTGTTATACTTTATTCAATACAAATATAATTAGTTAGAATTGGTGAAAGTTAAATACATAATCTGGACATCATGAAGATAGCAAAAGCCTTTTATCATTAATATAACCATATATATACACACAAACTCACACATAGCAAAAAAGATAACAAATAATGGTACAGAGAATTAAGCCTAAAACAGTACTTCTAGAAGCAGTTTTTAAGGTAAATGAGAGCAAATTCTGTTTTCTCTCAAGTAGGGCTGAGGGAGTATGTGTATCCACTGTGTTTTCTTCTATCATTGATCATTGCCAGCTCATAGTACAACAGATCTATAAATTCTCTTTAATTCTACCCATCACATGTTATCCCATGAACTCATGTGAAGGAGTGTCCATGGCTAAATTTAGCATAAATGTATTACCATATTCTATCCTTTGTCGTACTAAGTGATTGATATTTAAAGTATTAAAACTCCATCACATATTTTAGTCTTCATGATATGTACTTTATATATTTTTGTCTTTATTCTCTGTTTGCATAGCTACCAGGCAGTAGATCACAGATGGTGTTCTTTCTCCCCACTGGTATCTCTCTGATAAATGACAACCCAGATATAAATTTTATGTTTTACAATGCTATCAACATGGATATATTTATAGGTGTGAGTATTTCTCTATGCAATTATCTAAAGATGATACACATTTTATGTTCACAGACATAATGTAGAAGTTACACTGAAATAAAAGGCCAGGAATATAAGATGAATACAATATATAAAATATCAAGGAATAAACATGAAAATGTAAAAATTATTTTGCAAGGTGAAACAGAGAAAAGCTTAGTGCATCTATTTGCAGGTAGAATGAAATGTTTCATCCCAGGTTTCTACTCAATGCAGTGTGAACATGAGAAAGTGATAAAGCTCTCTATATTTTTCTTCAATTAAACCAACATGAGGATATTAGGATGACACCACAAATCCAATATTTAACTCCTACTACTTAGCATTTTAAAAAGACTAGTTACAGGAAGTAATAATTGATTTTATACAAGGAAAATCTTTGTTCAATGGTTAATTTCTGCTTATGTATTTAAATGTCTCCTTGTTTTTCTAAAAAAGTCAAACAAATATTTTATCTAAATTTTAAGAAAATATATACATTATTTTTGTTTATTATTGAAACATTATTTCCCACTTACAAAACCAGCTCCTTAAGGGAACTGGTAAAATCTAGTAAACATTCTGCCCAGAGCACTTTTAATCTCCTTGTTCCTCAAGCTAAAGATGATTGGATTTATGAAGGGGGGCACGATGGAGTGAGTAGAACTTGGAAGTGAGGAGGGTAAGGATTGTTGATTCATTTGAGATGATAAATAAAATAATAGTAGCTATTTGGAGAAAGCATGTTGATAAGGCTTTGTTCCAGGCTTCCACAGAACACATCTGGAGAACAGTTAAAAAGGTGTTAACATAGGAGGTGAGTAAGATGACAAAGCTTGTTAAAACAAGGCAAAAACTTACAGCAAGTACCACAACAGACTCAGAAAACTGCACGGCCTGAGTTGAAATACTTAAGACTTAAGGGATGTCACAGAAATATTGATGGATTACATTTGACTTTGTGAAGGGAAGCCTGAATATGGTACCTGTGTGGATAGCAGAACAGACCAGCCCACTGACATATAGCCACCTGCTAACGGTATGCACAAACACAGGGTCATGGCAACCCCATAATGCAGAGGATGGCAAATGGCAACATAACGGTCATAGGATATTGCCACAAGAACAAATATTCTGTGGATCCAAAGAAGATAAATAAGAATGCCTGAGCCACACACTTTTTGAGAGAAATAAATTTACTGCCTGTTACGGAATTCACGATTGAATTGGGAACAGTTACTGAGATGTAACAAAAATCCAACAAGGATAAATTACCTACATAGAAGTACATTGGGAAGTAAAGACGTGGAAGTGTCACAATAAAAGTAATGGTAAGAAGATTTCCAGTCAGGGCTCCCAGATAGATCACTAAGAACATTAGACCTTGTAAAACTTAGAGTCCCCGGGAGCTTGAGATATCCATGAGGAGGAATTCTGTGAAGATGGTGCACTTGCCCATGTCTGCTAATGTGCTGCTGTCTCCTTGGAGTCAAAGGATATAGTGATAATATAATGTTGCAAATCAAAATGGAGAGCATCCAAACTTTAATCATACAGAGTAAATATTATATTGTCATAAATTGGTATGATGCATATAGATATCTATATCTCATAAAATCTTTATAAGATTTTCAATGCTTAATTAATATGTAGCACATTGAAAGAATTAGGATATGGAGAAACATACCAATGCTAATAATAGTTAAGATTGTCACAATATCTTGGTCAGATTAGAATTTGGTGCAACTACATGTGAAAATTAAAGTACAAACACAAGAAGGAAAGCGCATAAAGATCAAAAACAACATATGTGAAGATTAAAATATGAGTTTTCAGTTCCCAAATATTACCTTCATTTCTCTTCATTGAGCATATCTTAAAGGGTTAATTTTTATAATGGTTTGTTTTTATCCTAAACCATATGAAGAAATGTATATCAGCTTTATCTGTTATGTTTGGTGATCTCTTTCTGAAAGACACTGGTATACTTATACCTCTGACCATTCTCAGGGGATTGATCCACTAATTGCAGCCTCCAGAAAAGTTCTTTTAATGCCTTTTTTTCCCAGAGATATTTTGGCCAATCTGTTGAGGTAAATTAGATTGACAGCCTTTCTAATTTTGAGGTATAACGAGTTGGGATTTTGTAAAAGGTAAGGAAGCATAAGTTCAGAAGCATGGCTTGTGCATTAGTGTTTGCCCACTGACATTTTAGAGGCCCTGGCTCATGATAAATGGATCAGTAGGCTATGGAAAACAGTATAAAATAGTATGAGTATATACATGATAAATTTAAATTAATATTTTATAGCATGTAAACAGGGAAAATAAAACAGTGTCATTGAGTTCCCCTCACAGGAATTGAATTATAAATTAAACAAAAGTGTCTCAAACAGACAAAAAGTTTGAAAAATGACAAAGTAGAATGAACAAAAATCACTATTACAGCACAATGTAAATTCCTACTCTAGGTTGGGACAGTTCCTGATGCTTATCCTTCTTACTGAGGAAAGAAGGTTAATTGACAGAATCCTGAGTGAATATTGAGAATGATCACCAAGAAATGCTTTTAAAGAAAAAAATCCTCAAAATCCCACATCCCTGCCTCAAGATCTCAAAGGAACATGAGCACAATGAGGAAATAAAGTAAATATTCTACTTGGAAAACAGTGATGAGTTTGTTAGGGATCAGTATAAGCAAAAGGATACAAGTCTGGAAGGAGAAATCATTGCACAGAGGAAAAAAAAATAGAAGATCTGAGAGAGGATTTTATTGTCAAATTGCTTAAAGATAAGCATATAAATTAATAAAAAATAATATCCACAACTTCTATGCCCTTATTATTAATAATTCATAATGAATATGTGTACATAAATTACCATTGTTATGATCATAACAAATTATTGCATCATTTACACTTATCATAATAAGTAATTTTACATTATAAGTGATTGGTATGATGTTTATATGTAGAGTCCATAAAATATCATCAACCCAGGTTATAAAAGAATAACTCCAAGATTTGACAGAGAAGATTCAGATGTTAACATTTAATTTGATGGGCAGGAAGGATCATACTATTGTCAATTCTAAGCCTAAGAAATCAGTTAACTACTTAGGTGATCACATGCTTGATGGCCATGCACAACTTCAAGGAAGCAACCATTGGGCTCTTAAGGCATCCAAATATAATAACAACAGAGAGCCGATAAACTCATTTGCTTCATTATAATGAAGTAGTGTAGCTCATGCTTCATTAGGGTATGTCACTATATAGTTATCTAGCCAGAAAGCTAGATATCTCACATATTTTCAGAATTATTTACTCAATATACATTTTACAATTATCTAAGTTATAGAAGCATCTAATCAAGCCCACCACCACTTAATACCCAAAGAGTAGCTATGTATCATGGTGATATATAATTGAGCTAGGTACTAGGAGTTCCAAATTTTGTGAGAGCAGAAATCTCTACAATGTACTGTTCTTCTCAGAATTCCAATAACTTAGCACCCTTCCATTTTGTTTTATTTCTTTATATACCTGATGTACCATGATAAAATATGGTTCCTTTTTCAGGGAATGAAGTGATTTATATCTTCAAAATATATGTTAAAATGATACTGAAACTTCAGAAAAATCACAGATATAACCTGCTATAACCACCCTTGAATGTTCTTCATGAAGACCTTCTACTTTTAGGATGAAATTCTATTCTTGTAATTCCTATAGAGTCTAGCCATGTTGACATAGAGTAGCGCTACAGGTTACTTGGTGTTACAAATTCAAAAGATCTACCATAAATAAGAGTTTATGAAGAACAGAAAGGAAACTTCCACTCCAGTTATGGCAAAATGCTATAAATAGGGAAAAAAAGTCTTATATCCTCTCCCTGATGTTTTACCCCTTTTTGTTGTCTGGAAATTATCCAAATTTTAGCACATGATAAAATAGTTTGTAATTTAGGGTCCTATTAGAAATATTCTTTAAGGAATATTCTATCTTAGGCATTGACACAGAAACTACCATAGCAATTTCCACCATTTTTGTTTAATTTCTTTAGAGTGCACATATCACACTACTTGGGAATATAAAATAACTTGATACCCCATAGCTATCTACATGTGCACTTAGCTCAAGATTTTCAGTATATCATGATTAACAGAAAAAATCCCACACCACAAACTTATGACACTATTTTTAAACAGAGAGGGTCAAAAAGTCTCACAAATACAATACTGGTAGATAAGGATACTTATTTTGCAAACGAAGTGAACCAGTCGTTTCACAATCATCCTGTACTTTCACACCAGGAAATGAGCAACCCAACAGGTATATCAATCAAAAACACAATGGCTTCCCTCTGAGGAAGGCATCCTCGAGGCTTCCCAATTGATTTTGGGTCAGCAAGGAGACAAAATGCTTTGTGGTCATCCAGGCATGTTTTCAATAGACACTAGAGCAACAGTCTCCCCTGTTAAGTCTTTCCTTCCCTCCCCTGAACTTTCTTATGAAGAATAAAAAGATCTGTGTTGAGACTCAGGAAACAAATGCATTCTGTTTCTCTTTTACTTTACCTCTATCCTTTAGACCCCAACTTTTGATTCTGCCTTTCTTCTCAGTTCTTCCACTACCACTAACTAATTAGCTCAGAAACTTTTGGCTCAATGGGAATGCATTATTATATGCACACCAAAGCCCTTTTCCCTGATTTTCCATATTTTGATGGCCCAGTTCAGCATCTTTTAGTGCCTTCCCTTGACTACCTTGCCCTCCTATATCCCTGTCTCAGTTTGCCAGGCCATCTATGACAAATAACAAAAACCAAATGATTTAAACAACATTAAGTTAATGTCACAGTTTGGGAAATTGGCAGGGTTTAGTTTATTCAAGAGTTTGTAGCACTCAAGAAATCCTCTGTCACATGGCAATCTCTCTCTGTGTCTGAGTCTCTGGTTTCTGCTGACTTCTGACTTCTATTTCTGCATGTTATTTCCTTTGCTCGTAAGGATTTCTGCCATACTGAATTAAAGTTCACCTTCATTCAGTTTCGCCATGCTTTAACTAATAATGACATCTTCAAAGTTTCTGTTTGCAAATGAGTTCCCATCCATGGGAATATGGATTAAGACTGAAAAATAAATTTTACAGGGTACCTGATCTCCTTCCCAAAAAACCCCAATCAATACCCTCTAAGAGTGCATCCATTTTATGATTACTTTCCTAAGTACCTCTTTTCCTCTGGACTACCTCATCTAGAGATGGGGTAAAAATAAAATAAATATTAGAGAATATTTACAAGTCAATCTTTACCATACAATTCCTCTGCCTATTTTACTCCAATATTCCATGAACACCTAAATCTTTAATCTTCTGTTAAAGATTTCAAAACAAAGGAGTTATTCGTTGCATGTATCTGTCATGTAAAACAGTTATCCTCCCAATAAAAATTCCTAATTGCATGGATATCATTTGTATAATAATTAAGAGCTACACATTTTAAAGGGTACCAACATAACCCTGTGGTCCCCAACCAAAATATTACCTTGGTTTCTGCACCACATATTTCAACACATTCAAAATTATAGCTCTATCCTCAGGAATTTCCATTACTCCACAACATCCAGTCTTCCAATTCCTTTTCTCTTTCACATGGTGAGAAAATCCAGTACATCTGGACTTTGATGTCAGAAGACTTCCCTAAAGCTCCTTATAAATTTTCAGGTTCTCAAACATATTCTCTCAAACATACAATTTTCTTGTTCTTCTACCTTAATTAAATATGTAGACAATATATGCTCTTCTGTCTTATACAGCCTCTTTTCAATTGAAATCTTTTTATTTATTCAAAATCTTGGGTATGAAATGACATACAGCTTCTAAAAATAAATAACAATTTTGACAGACCCAGGTCCACTAGCTAGGTCATATTAAGACAGGAAGGCAAGACAGGAAGGCAAGTCATCTCAGGTAGATTACAACCAGTCAGAGTTTCCCTCACCCTGTTAGTAAAATAAAATGTAGAGATTTTATAGGGCTTAAAGGATATTGCTGTCAATGGGTTACTAAATTTTCTGATATAGCTGTCCACTCAATGACATGACTAAAAATGTCATTCTTGAACTCTTCTTGAAGGTACCAGCAGTATTTACCTCAACAAATTCATGGCTACTGTGACTGTTTGAAGTTCTTTTATGAATCCCAAAAAAAATTTCAAAAAGATTAAATATTTGAACTAATCCATTCCTGTGGGTGTGGGACCATTTTATTGGACTATGTCACTGAGGGGTGAGCCAGCCTGGGTCTCCAACCTCTTGCTGGGTCTGATATAAATGGAGACATGCAGAGGGAGAGAAACACATGGAGAAAAAGAAATCTACCATTTTGATTCAGCCCTGTGAGAGAAAGGACTCCAGGATCACCCACAGGTGAGCTCAAGGAGAGAAGCCCCAAGAGGCTGAAGGAGACAAGGCCAGGGGAAAGATCACTAACTGGTCACAGCTGAGTTTAAGGAGAACATAGCTAGAGACAGGCAGACCATCTTACCTGATTACCATGTGGCAGTAAGCTAGGATTAACAGTAGCTGACTTTGGTGATAAAGCATTTCTGATAGTGCTTTGATTTGGATATTTTATGGCCTCAGAACTGTAAATTTGCCTTAAAAAGTCCCCATTATGAAAGCTAACCTATTTCTAGTACTTTGTATTGGAAGCCCTTTGGAAAATTAAGACAGCTATTATACAGAATCCTTATAATCTTAGAAGATATTTGAGGAACATTTTCATAATATAGAAATAAAGAAAAATGTTGAAAGTGTATAGGAAGAAATGGTTTCCCTCGTCCTGTGGTAAAAATCATCATGTTGACTATTTTTTAATGATAGGAAATATATATCAGGAAAGAAATAAATTCCACATCTGACATATCTTACCTTATTCTGCCACATAAGTTAAAAATACACACCCAGAAATATCAATGCAGAAAATCAAAAACCCATGAATTTCAATACCCAATTTTAGGAGAAGTAAAAAAGATAAAGGTACAGAACTGTACTATATTTTTATCAACCCATAGACATTGGGAACCAATGGTTCTACAAATTCAAATATCTGGAGGGGTATATCATGGATAATAAATCTACATAAAATTTAAATTGAAATGTGCATTACAATGTGAGAAAAATATCATATTAATGAATATGAAGGTCTAGAAATGTAACCCTTGGCCTTTGTAAGAGTGAAACCTGAATATAACATTGTCAGTGATGTCTTTTCCTAGAGAACATCTGCAAAAATGACAGGTAGATTGAAATCACTTTAAAAAGGTTCAAGATGGAGTCTTCAATTTTCCAAAATTTGAAAATATGAGGATATATTTTAGGCATTAGAGATATGTGATCAAATATCATACATTTACTATGATTATTCCAAAGAAGAATGAATGGTCCCTGTATGGATAACAGAATTGATGGGCTCACCTGCCAGTGAACCACCAGCTGCCTTAGTGCACAGACACAGGGTGATGGTGAGCCCATTGTGCAGAGGGTGGCAAATGGCAACATGAAAGTTATAGTACATCACGACAAGGTCTGAGCACCTAAACAAAATAAACAGGAAATATGACCAGCACATGCTAAGAGAGAAATTAATTTACTCTCTGCCAGAGAATTCACAGTCAATTTGGAAACAGTAACTGAAATTCAGCAAAGCTTTATGAGGCATAAATTACATGTAAAGAAGCACATTGCAGAGTGTAGCTGTAGGTCAGTTTCATTGACAATAACAGTTACAAGATTTCCAGTCACTTATGTCAGATAAGTCATTAAAAAGAGCGGACCTTGCAAGACCAGAAGCTCCCAAGAAAATGAGTTATGATGAAATGATGAAGTTTTCCATGTCTGCTGATATGCTGCAGCTCCTTGCAGTCAAGTATAGACTGATAAGACGGGAAGCGGGTGTGGCTCAATGGATAGAGCTCCCATTTACCATATGGGAGGCCCCGGGTTCACTTCCCGGGGCCCCCTTGTGAGGGCAGACCGGCCGGCCCGCGCGGCGCGGTAGGCTGATGCAGCAAGACCTCACAGCAGGAAGCGGGTGTGGCTCAATTGATAGAGCCCCCTTTTACCATGCGGGAGGCCCCAGGTTCGCTTCCCGGGGTCTCCTTGTGAAAGCAGGCCGGCCCGCGCGCCGTGGTGGGCTGATGCGGCAGTACCTCACAGTAAGGGGAAGATAAGCAAACATGGAAGAAACACACAGCGAATGGACACAGTAAAACACAAGCAGCAAGGGGGGGATAAATAAATAAATCAATAAAAATCTTAAAAAAAAAATGATAAGATGGTGCTATGAATCAAATTAATGAAATGAGCAGTAGTACAAATAAAAATAAATTAACGCTTTTAAAGAAATATGGTGAGTCCACTGCAAGTTTATAAAATGATTTTTAATGATTTTCAAATGGATGTACAGTAAATTTCATAGGACACAACCTGTTGAAAAAAGAATTCTACATAACAAAAGTGATACAATAAATGCAAATTTCTCTCCAAAATGTAACATTCTTAAATATTATCCTTATTATTATATTATAAGCAAAAGACTAATATATAAATTTTTAAATATATTTACTTGAAAAAAATCCATGCACTTATTTTTCAGGAAAAAAGTATCACAATATTTTAAATGTTGTAAAATATGTATTGATTTAATAGACTACAACCAAAGAGGTAAATTAGTGAATATTTTATTTCAAATACATTTGTTGATCTCATCCATATATTAATTATAATATTAATTTTCTTAAATATATTCTTCATTTTATATACATATGGAAACTATACTGTGATACTTGTCTTCCTGTATTCTTAATTTTTAAATTGTTTTTATGTATCACTATTTATTTTTAAAAATGATCACATGAATTAAAACAATAAAGTCTAATTTCACAAGACCCAATAATTATAAATGCTTAAATCCACCTTGATTTATGCTATATATATATATATATATATATATATAGCATCTAATTATATATATCTATCATCACTTGATCTATCTATATCTGGTTATTTATTTATTGCATGTAGGATTGTGTGTGTATGTGAGTGTGGGTGAGTGTGAGAGTGTGTGTGTGGTTATAGCTTTTAGTAATGGATGCATTTTAAGTTTTATGGCCACTCTGAAATATTTTATGAATGAAAAAGATAATTTTAATTGACAAAAAAGCTGAAAAAAAGTTAAGATATGAATTCAAAAAAATATTAATGAGGACCAGAAATGCCTGGCTGAAGATAGACTGAAGACTATCTACACGGTATATAGGAATAGTGAATGATTAGATAAATCATAGAAGACAATTCCTTATCCTCATTTGAGAGTGAGGCACATATTTAAAATCCAAAAATCACCAACAGTACCCTAAATAAAGTAAAAGAAAAAATAAGATAGAGAATACTGTGGTAATCTCTTTGTTTTTGAGTGCATATTTATAAGCTTTTCTCACTTGCCATATTTGGGACATTCAGATTCTGTCACCATCCTTACCTTCAATTCAATTCTGCCAATTCACTCTTTTCATATATAACTTAGCTGCAAATATGTATTCCTGAGAGTACCACAAATACCAGGGAATCCACAATAATAGTTAAACCCTACTATATAAGAAAACAATTTTAAGGTCATTAGATTTATTTACATACACAAAAGAAAACATATCTATATATCTCCATATATTAAAGGAAAAAAATCATATAAATGAAAGCGTCATTATAAAATACCCCAGTTTAATGAAATCAGAAGTGTTTTGGGGAGCCTGGCCTTCTCTATCCACGAGTGGCATGGCTAGCCCCAGCTCTGCAGGCTCACATCTTGCAGCTAGTGCTGCAAGATAGCTAGCAGTAGCTCCCCATACTTGGGCCGGCCCCCAGGCTTTCCAGACCGCCCCAGGTTCTAGTCTCCAGTATGGCCGCAGGGCCCGGGATTGGAGGAGCATGGGTTCTACTTTGGATACTTGGAACTTCTTCTCCTCACCTTCAATATCATTATGGATAAACCGGTTTTATATATATTTCGGTTTTGCCTTTGGCATTAGCCTTTGGATTTGTGTCCAGATTGTCATCAAAAAGCAGGGCAAGAAGTCACAGAAAAAATCTGTTCCAAAAACAACTGAGGATTCAATGTCAAATGGTTATATCTCTCTTCAAAAGAAATAAATCTTTGTGTCTGGCGTGAAGATTTTCTATGGTTCCCAAACTGGTACAGCAAAGGGATTTGCAGCAGTTCTTGCTGAAGCAGTTACCTCCCTCGATCTGCCCATGACAGTCATTAATCTGAAAGACTATGATCCAGCTTATCATCTTGTAGAAGAGGTTATGAGTAAAACTGTCTGTGTCTTCCTGGTTGCTGCATATACTGATGGTCAGCTGAATGAAAGCGCAGAGTGGTTCTGCAAATGGATAGAAGAAGCAGCCTACGGTTTTCGATTTGGCAAAACTTACCTGAAGGGTATGAGATATGCTGTGTTTGGCCTGGGAAATTCTGCCTATGAAACCCACTTCAACAAGGTTGGCAAAAATGTGGATAAATGGCTCTGGATGCTGGGTCCTCACCGCATGATGACTTAAGGGGAGGGTGACTGCAATGTGGCTAAAAGAAAACATGGCAACATTGAAGCCGACTTCAGAGCTTGGAAGACCAAGTTCATCTCCTGGCTGCAGGTGCTTGGTAAAGGAGAGAAAAAATCCTGTGGCGGCAACTGCAAGGAAAGCAAATGCAGATCTAATCCTGGCCTGGAGGAAAAGGAGAGCAAAACTCACACAAAAGATGGAGGCTTTTGAGAGCACCAGTGAGGAAGAGTTTGGAACTGAGGACCACAAGAGTCTACATTCTGTCATTAATGTAGAAGACCTTGGCAAAATTATGAATCATATGAAGAAAGAAAAGAGAGAAAAGGAACATCAGGAAGAGGGAACTAGTTTGTTCAGGAATGCAGGGAAGAATGAAGACAGTGAAAGAAGAGCTATGATAACTCCTGCTCTCTGAGAAGCTCTTGCTAAACAAGGCTATCAGCTGATTGGAAGCCACTCTGGGGTGAAGTTTTGCAGGTGGACAAAGTCAACGGCCACAGGAAGAGGAGGCTGCTATAAAGATACATTCTATGGCATCAAAAGCCATTTCTGCATGGAAACCACCCCCAGCTTGGCATATGCAAATAAATGTGTCTTCTGTTGGTGATACCACACCAATCTGGTGGGCACTGAATGGCAGTGGAAGATGGACCAGCCTGAAACGATCTTAAAGGAAGACATTGAAAACCATCAGAACATGATTAAGCAGTTCAAAGGAGTACCAGGTGTCAAATCAGAACGTTTTGAAGAAGGAATGACAGTAAAACACTGTGTTTTGTCCCTTGTGGGAGAACCAACAGAAATCAACAGCTTTCTGAAACTCCTCCACCAGTGTAAAATCTCCATCTTCCTGGCCACAAATTCACAGTTCCCCATGAAAATCAGGAACCTCAAACTAGTTACCCAGCTATATGTCAGTGTGGATGCTAGCACCAAATAAAGCTTGAAGAAAATTGACCACCTACTCTTCAAGGATTTCTGGCAAAGATTCCTCAACAGATTAAAAGCTTTGGCAGCAAAGCAACAGCAGACTGTCTACAGACTGACCCTGGTGAAAGCCTTGAATGTGGATGAGCTGCAGGCCTATGCTGAGGTGGTGGGCCTTGGGCAGCCCGATTTCATTGAACTGAATGGTGTTACCTACTGTGGAGAAAGTTCAGCAAGCAATCTGATCATGGCCAACGTGCCCTGGTATGAGGAAGTGGTATGCTTTGTTCAGGAGTTATTGGCTCTCATCCCTGACTATGAAGTTGCACATGAGCATGAACATTCCAATTGCCTCTTGATAGCACACAAGAAGTTTAAGATTGATAAAGAATGGTGGACATGGATTGATTATAACTGCTTCCAGGGACTCTTCCAGGAATATGAAAATAGTGGGGGATTAAAGACTTTCAGAGCAAAAGATTATATGGCCAAAACTCCACACTGGACATTATTTGGTGCCAATGAAAGAGGCTTTGATCCCAAGGACACAAGATATCAGAGAAAGAAAAAAATGAAAGGCTATTTCTAGATGTTGAGATGATCTTTACTTCAGGATACTGAAGGACAAAAACTGGATGGTCCCAAAAGGCTGTCAGACTCCACTGTGATTTTTTTTCAAGAAAAATTTACACAAATTATATTTCATATACAGGAGATGCTAAGGCAAAACATGAGTACACAAGTCCTGCCCTTGGGGTAAGGACATGGCACCACACTCGGGATATCTTTCCAGAACTTAGTCCTTTTCTGATTTTATTTCTAAGAGAAACTGTTTTAGGAGGTGGGGGAGAAGTACACACAATCATTATTAGAATTTAAATGATAGTTTTAAATTGTAATTAGTAAGACTTCCTGGAGTGCTGTTTTTGAGGGTGTATGTGAGGAATGAAAATCCCCCCTTCTTCCCCTTGCCAGGCCATCCATTTCTGTGGAGCAGCCCCTAGGAATGGAATTGTACTACCCTGAGGTAAATATATCTGTTCCCCTCATGATAAGACCCCAATCCCTTTCTTATATTTTAATGTAACACCTTCTGAAACATTTAAGTTTTCACAATTCTCAATTATTTTTAAATACTGCATAGATTACTTTAAATTTTTGTTCAGTACCAACACTTTGTGAAATGAAATTGACTCTAAACTATACCATATCTCAGTTTGTTCCTATAAAAATTGCCCTACAAGGTAATAGATGGGCTGGGCTACAGTGAAAACTTTCTTCGATAAGCAGAATTGCCATTTGATGGCATTGAATAATTCCCCTCACAAACAAACTCTGAAGCAATGCATATAATTTGATTTATGTTTAACAATTCAGTGTTCAGGTCTCTGATCACTGAGCTTAGCAGGTGATTGCACACATCATTAACACATCATTAATTAATCAATCATTTTTTTTCTTTGAAAGTTGTCATAGTTATGTTGTCTAGAAGAAACCCACCTTAGACCCAGGGATCCAAGGAGGCTGAAAGTGAATGGCTGGAAAACAATTTTACAAGCAAACAATGACCAAAAAAGGGCAGGAGTAGCTATACTAATATTGGACAAAATAGACTTCAAATGCAATACTATTGTAAGAAGCAAAGATGGACACCATATAAGAGTAATAGGGGTAATCTTTCAAGAAGAAAAAACAATCATAAACATTTATGATCCTAATGACGGCAACTCAAAATACATGAGGCAAACATTGGAAAGACTAAGTGGAGACATAAACGCCTCCACAATTATAGTGGGGGACTTTAATACACCATTATCTCCATTTGACAGAACATCTTGACAGAGAATCAATAAAGAAACAAAGACTCTGAATAATACATTAGAGGAGTTGGACCTAATAGATATATACAGAATGCTACACCGAAATGCCGTGGGATATACATTCTTCTCAAGTGCACATGGATCATACTCCAAGATAGACCAAATGCTAGGCCACAGAACAACTCTCAATGAATTCAGAAAGACTGAGATTATACAAAGTAATTTCTCTGACCACAATGGAATGAAATTGGAAATCACTAAGGGCCAGAGAACCAGACTAGGCACAAAGACATGGAAGTTAATCAACACACTCTTAGACAAACAGTGGGTCAAGGAGAAAATCTCCAAAGAAATCATAACAACATTGAAACGAATGAAAATGAAAACACAGCATATCAAAACCATATCAAAACTGTACTGAGAGGGAAATTCATACCCATAAATGCATATATTAAAAAAGAAGAAAGAACTAAAATTGAAGACCTAACTGCATACCTGGAGGAATTGGAAAAACAACTACAAACTAACCCCAAAGAAAGTAGAAAGTAGGAAATAACAAAGGTTAGAGTGGAAATAAATGATATAGAAAAGAAGAAAGCACGAGAAAAAATAAAACCAAAAGCTGGTTCTTCAAGAAGATCAATAAAATTGACAAACCCTTAACCAGACTAAAAAGAAAAAGAGAGAGCAGATGCAGTTACACAATTTAAGAAATGAGGAAGCAGATATCACCACTGACACTGCAGTAATAGAGTGTCATAATAGTATATTTTGAAAAATTTTATGGGAAAAGGATTGGTAATTTAGAGGAAGTGGAAAAATTCCTAAAAACTCACAAGCAGCCTACATTGACAAAAGAAGAAATTGATGAACTCAACAGTCCAATTACAAGTAATGAGATAGACTCAGTCATCCAAAACCTCCCAACTAAGAAGAGCCCAGGACCAGATGGCTTCACAGGTGAATTCTACCAAACATTCCAGA
Source organism: Cabassous unicinctus (assembly GCA_029593785.1). Taxonomy (NCBI): domain Eukaryota; kingdom Metazoa; phylum Chordata; class Mammalia; order Cingulata; family Chlamyphoridae; genus Cabassous; species Cabassous unicinctus. Next base: position 32,913 of record JAQZBX010000807.1, read on the forward strand.
AAGAGCTAACACCAACACTGCTTAAGATCTTTCAAAAATTAGAATTAGAAGGAACATTGGCTAACTCATTCTATGATGCCAACATTAACCTAATAACAAAACCAAAAAAAGATGCCACAAGAAAGGAAAATTAGAGACCAATCTCTCTAATGAACCTACATGATAAAATCCTCAACAAAATACTTACTAATCACATTCAACAACATATCAAGTAAATTATACACCATGACCAAGTGGGTTTCATCCCAGGTATGCAAGGAAGGTTCAACATAAGAAAATCAATCAATGTAATACACCACATAAACAGATTAAAGAAAAAAATCACATGATCATCACAATAGATGCAGAAAAAGCATTAGACAAAATTCAGCACTCTTTCCTCATAAAAACACTGTAAAAGATAGGAATAGAAGGAAACTTTCTGAACATAATAAAGGGTATATATGAAAAACCCACAGCTAACATCATCTTCAATGATGAAATCCCAAAAGCTTTCCCTCTAAGATTGGAAATAAGAATGCCCACTATCACCACTCCTATTTAATATTGTGTTATAAGTACTTGCTCAAGTACTGAGGCAAGAAAAAGGTATAAAAGGCATCCAAATTGGAAAGGAAGAAGTAAAATTTCACTATTTGCAGACGACATGATCATATACATAGAAAACCGTGAGAAATCTACAACAAAGCTTCTAGAACTTATAAAGGATTTCAGTAATGTCGCAGGCTATAAGATCAATGCTCAAAAATCAGTAGCATTTCTTTACACCAATAATGAGCAATCTGAGGATGAAATCACGAAAAAAACGCCATTTACAATAGTAACTAAAAGTACCAAATACCTAGGAATAAATTCAACTAAAGATATAAAGGACTTATATACAGAAAACTGCACAACTCTTTTAAAGGAAATCAAAGAAGACTTAAAAAAATGGAAGAATATTCCCTGTTCATGGATAGGAAGACTAAACATCATCAAGATGTTTATCCTACCCAAACCAATATACAGATTTAATGCAATTCCAATAAAACTCTACACTGTATTTTTTAATGAATTAAAAAACTAACTATTTATTTGGAAGGGTAAGAGGCCTCGAATCGCCAAAGACATATTGAAAAGGAAAAATGAAGTTGGAGGTATCACACTACCTGACTTTAAAACATACTACAAAGCTACAGTGGTCAAAACTGCATGGTATTAGCACAAGGATAGACATACCGACAAATGGAACTGAATTGAGAGTTCTGATATAGATCCTCACATATACAGTCTTCTGATATTCGACAAGGACACCAAGCTCACTCAGTTGGGAGAGAATGGCCTCTTCAAAAAAATGGTGCTTGAAGAACTGGATATCCATATCCCAAAGAATGAGAGAGGAACATTATTTCACACCTTATACAAAAATCAACACAAGATGGATCATAGATCTAAATATAAGAACCAAGATATAAGAACCAAGACCAAAAAGAACTTGGAAAATAATGTAAGGAAGCATCTAGAGGACCTTTTCATAGGAAATGGTTTCATGAACTTCACACACAAAGCCCAAGCAGCAAAAGAAAAAAGAGATAAATGGGATCTCCTCAAAATTAAAAACTTCTACACCTCAAAGGACATTATCAAGAAAGTAAAAAGGCAGCCAACCCAAAGGAAGAAAATATTTGGCCACCATACATCTGATAGGAGCCTAATATCATGCATATATAAAGAAATCCTACACCTCAAAAATAAAAAGACAAACAACCCATTAAAAAAATGGGCAAGTATCCTGAAAAGACACTTCTCCAAGGAAGAAATACAAATGGCTAAAAAGCACATGAAAAGATGCTTAACATTGTTGGCTATTAGGGAAATGCAAATGAAAACTACAATGAGATACAATCTTACACTCATTAGATTGGCGGCTATTAAAAAAAAAAGAGGACTACAAGTGTTGGAGAGGATGTGGAGGAATGGGAACCCTCATCCACTGCTGGTGGGAATGTAGAATGGTGCAGCCATTGTGGAGGACAGTTTAGTGGTTCCTCAGAAAGCTAACTATAGAACTGTCTTATGTTCCAGCAATTTAACTGCTGGGTATATACCCTGAAGAATTGAAAGCAAAGACACGAACAGATATATGCACACCAATGTTCATAGCAGCATTGTACACTATTGCCAAGAATTGGAATCAACTAAGGTACTCATCAACAGATGAATGGATAAACAAAATGTGGTACATACTTACAATGGAATATTACTCAGTTGTAAGAAGGATTAAAGTGATAACACATGGGATAACATGAGTGAATCTTGAAGACCTTATGTTAAGTGAAGCAAGCTAGGCATTGAAGGATGAAGAGTACATGACCTCACTGATATGAATTAAGAAAATTGAGCAGTCTCAGAGAGCTATTGTCTGTAAGATAGGTTTACAAGAAATAGAAAGAGAAGAGAAGGTTGGTAGCCATCACCCACACAGACATAATCTATGGTAAAGTGATAGAGTGTAGCTTCATATTGAAGGGATAGGACAAGAGGGCAGTGATATTATTGGGTTCAGTGGTGCAGGGTTGACAGGTGGGTAGATTGGGAAGGGTGGGTTATAAGGTCCAGGATACTGGGGGGAGGGTTGGGAGAGGAACCAGGTGAACACTGGGGATTTGTGGGTATGAGATTGAAAGTACAGATGTGGGAATGCTCTTATGGCAATATGACAAGGAAAGGACACTGGTTTAGGGTGTTGGTTAGAGGGGCAGTCGGTACATGGCACAACTAGAGCAGGCTTCTGTGGAGTGTGTGAGTGTTCATTTTGTCATAATTTGTTGTATCAGTGTGTGGAAAGCCATATAATGAGCGGGAAGGTGTTGGACTCCCATCTTTGGGAGTACCAATTTGTTCAGAAATAGACAGACAGGAGTTTCTCAAGATCAAGGGGGGTTCCTAATAGGGGAGGACAAACCAGTGTGGCAAGACCTCTTGTTGCGTGTAACTATGAATCTTGTCATTCAATGAGTCAAGCTAGGGGGTTGTCATGGGCCCTGGGGGGATGGGGTGGGAGTAATAGACTAGATCCAAGAGGGGGTATTTAGTGGTCAGTGGAAATGTTCTTCATTACCATACAGTGATGGACACAGGACATGGTAAATATCATCAAAATTTATAAAAGTGTATGGTCTAAAATGTAAACCATAGTGTAAACTAAATGCTTGGTAGTTATGTTTCACTATTTGTATATCAGTTATAACAATGCTACCATCCACATATAAAAATGTATTAATATGGGGCGGGGGGAGGAAAGTGAGAGGATGTGTGGTATATGAGAGTCTCCTGTATTCTGTTTGGACTTTTCTGAGACCTAAAACTCTTTGAAAACAAAATGAAAAATAATGAGACACTGGGGAATGAAAGGGGGAAAGTGCCAAGCTACAGACTGAACACCAGATATTGCAGTGATGAAAGGCAAAAGGTCCCCCAAAAATTTATATTTTCATTTTTTTAATATCCCAATCTTTTAATTTAATTTTAGTTTTAGTTTTCTTTTAATAAAAATTTTATCACTTACATTTAAACTTATCATTACTATTTCATTTTCCTATTAATAGTATTCAGCTATTGTAATGGCTTCATCTTTGAAGAAGCTTTGGATCACAGAAGGGTTACAGCTGGGGTGGGGGAGGATCATTGGTGAAGGGTGTCAGAGATGGGAGATGTATGGGAAGAAGTTCATCTAAGCATAAATATAAGGTATATAAAAATGTTCAAACATTCATGGGGCATTGTCACAGTGGGTGGAGAATCACTCAATAAATGAGAGAATACTGAATTCTCATGCCAGAGAGCTCTGCCACATTCTCTAAGGGAGCATCAATAGTCCCCCAAGGGCAGGGGCAGTGACTGGCAAAGGAGGATGATCCAGTGGGGGGCCCTTGATATTGAAACCTAGCTTTATAAGTCCTTGCTCTGGAAATTGAAACTTAGCCTATTGTTCTGGGGTGCCTAAGGGTTGTCTCCTGAGAGCCTCCTAGTTGCTCAAATGTGGCCTTTCTGTAAGCCAAACTCAGCATATGAATGCATTATCTTCCTCCCAGTATGGGACATGACTTCCAGGGATGAGCCTCCCTGGCACCGAGAGATTGCTACCAAGCACCAACTGGCAATGCAACTGGAAAAAGACCTTGAATAAAGGGGGGAAAAGTCAAAGAAAAATGAGTTTATATGACTAAGAGTCTTCAAAACGAGTTGGCAGGTCATCCCTGAGGTAATGCTTACACATATCTTAGTAGGAACTCATAGAATTCCAAAGTGGATATCACCCCAATAGTGGACCTCCTGATGGCTCTGGAGACACCCAAGTCCTATGTCAGGGCAGATAGCTTTGGAGTTTGGTGCTTTGCCAGTGGGACCTACTTTGGAGTTTGTGCTCCTGAAAGTGACAGAGTTGGACTCAACTCTGTCTTCCCTGCAATTATCTCATCTGTCCCTTCTATTGAAACCTGTACTTGGTGCTGGAGTTTGTAGGTGTACGTGCATAGACTTGAGTCTTTGGGCTGTCCATGTGCCCGCTGGGCCTGGAACCTCAGTGGAACAGCTATGCCTACTCTACAACTCATTGAACTCACCCAGGACAACTGATGGGGAGATCATGAGGGACAACATCTGTCCCAAGGAATGGAGGGTCTGCAGCTGCAGGTAGGATAATCCCATCCATCTTCCCCATAGGATATATGCCTGCTCTCAATTGGAGGTGGAGTGGACATCACCATCCTAGACTCCTCAGGATTGGGGGAAGAGCTATGGAACAGAGTGGATTTACTTGTATTCTACTGCAGAAATATTGTGATTCAAGCAATGGAAGAAATTACAACATTGCTGTGGAACCAGGGGCTACTGGAGGTTCTAGGGGCAGGGAGAGGGAAAAGCAGTTCTAATACAGGGGCTTTTTTTGGGCCTTGGGATTTTCCTGAGTGACATTGCAAGGACAGATATATTCCATTTTATATCAACATATAACATGCCAAAATGTGTGGAAGAGAGTGTGGTCTACAATGTGACCTATGGTCCATGCTTAATGGCAAAGCCCAGGATGTGTTATCAATTGCAATTAATGTGACACACTAATGAAGGATGTTTATGTGGGAGGTTGTGGGAGGTGAGGAGTATGGAAATCCTTATATTTTTTGTGTAACATTTATGTATTCTAAGTATCTTTAAAAAAGTTTTAAAAAGAGTTACAATATGAGACACAGACTGGGAGAAGATAATTGTATTATAATATATATTTATATCATAGTATTTATTGTATTAGTACATTAGCATCTAGAATATGTGAAGAGATAATTGAAACACTAAAAAAAGACCACACAATGGAAAATTACACAAAAAAAGTGACAATTCCTAAAATAGGAAACCATACTGACCAATAAATATATGAAAAGAAAAATACAGGATTGTGAAGTATATATGAATACACACACACACACACACACACACACACATATATATATATATATATATATATATATATATGTATATATATATGAGGGACTGTATATATATGTATATATATGAAGAAAAACACTGTACTGAAAAAGAAAAATGAGTTAACAATAGATCTTTTGAACTTTACATATGGGATGGTTGAAATAAATCAAATGTCTGGGAGGAAATTACTGTAAATAAAACTTACATAAAAATGCATGCCAAGAGTATGATTTATTAGTGAAAATATATGGAAAGAATAAGAAAACAGAGAAAGGGAAGAAAAGTCTTACAAAATAATTATTGCTAAGGATAAAGGGAATCCTGCATTTGAAATGAACTAAAACTGATTAATAAAATTTATATACTTAATCACAATGCTTTAAGTCACAAAAATGAACCAAAGAATTAAAGATGAGATCTTAACCAGGAAAATATGAATCAGATTGCTAGGACAGAAAGTCAGAATTGTGAAGTAATAGACTCTTAAAAACCCACTTGCACTTAAGGTACTTTATGAATGAAATGACTATGAGAGTTCCACATAAGGCATATAATGTTAACCTTCCAAATTATCAAAGTAGGATAGAAAGCTGGAAGAAGATTGTCAAAAAAAAAAGATTTTGACAGAATAGATTAGGACATGTTCAAGAATCACTGTATTTCAAAAATAAGTTAGCATGTATGTAGAAATTCTACAAATATTAGAGTAATATAACAAAGATCAACTCATCTAAACCAAGTTATTTTTCTCTCAGAATTATATGTGGTTTAAAATTGGAAAATTAATCTCTTATATTTAAACTTATCATTATTATTTCATTTTCCTATTAATTGTATTTGGCTATTGTAATGGCCTCATCTTTGAAGAAGTTTTGGTCACAGAAGGGTTACAACTGGGGCTGGGGAGGATTGTTGGCATGAGGTGTCAGGGATGGGAGATGCATGGGAGGAAGTTCACCTGAGCACACATATACAGTATGTAAAAATGTTCACGGGACATTGTCACAGTGGATGGAGACTCACACAATAACCGAGACAATACTGAATTCTGAGTTGGAGGGCTCTGTCACATTCTCTAAGGGAGCAGCAACTGTCCCCCAAGTGCAGGGGCAGTGCCTGGCAAAGGAGGATGATCCACTGATAGGCTCTTGATGACTAGGTTTATGAGACTTTGCTCTAGAAATTGAAACTCAGCCTTCTGTTATGGGGTGCCTAAGGGTTGCCTTTTGAGAGTCTCCTTGTTGGTCAAATGTGGCCTCTCTCTATGCCAAACTCAGCATATAAATGCATTACTTTCCCCCCAGTGTAGGACATGACTCCTAGGGATGAGCCTCCCTGGGCTGAGGGATTGCTACCAAGCACCAACTAGCAATGCAACTGGAAAAAGACCTCAAATAAAAGGGGGAATGGGCAAAGACAAATGAGTGTATATGGCTAAGAGACTTCAAAGTGAGTCAGGAAGTCATTCCAGAGGTAATGTTTATGCACTTCTCAGCAGGATCTCATAGACTGCCAAAGTGGATAATGCCCAAATAGTGGGGCTCCTGATGGCTCTGGAGACACCCTGATCCTATGGTCAGGCAGATAGCTCCAGAGTTTGATGCCTTACCAGTGGGCTCTACTTTGGAGTTTGTGCTCCCAAGAATGACACAGTTGGACTCAATTATGTCTTCCCTGCACATGGCTCATCTGTCCCTTCTATTTAAACCTATACTTGGTGCTGGAGTTTGTAGGTGTACCTTCAGAGACTTGAGTCTTTGGGTTGTCCATGTGCCAGCTGGGCCCGTAACCTTGGCAGAGTTGCAACACCTACTCTACAGATCATTGGATCTACCTAGGAAAATTGGCGGGGAGATGATGATGGAAAATGGCTGTCCCAGAGAATGGAGAGAGTCTGCAGCTGCAGGCAGGATAGTCCCATCCATCTTCCCCATGGGATAAAAGCCCCCTCTCAATTAAAGGTGGTGTGGACATCAACATCCAAGAATTCTCAGGATTGGAGAAAGAAGTATGGACTAGAGTGGACTTAATATTATTCTTCTATAGACATATTGTGATTCTAGTAATGGAAGAAATTACAACATTGATGTGGCCAGTGGCCACTGGAGGCTCTGGAGGCAGGGAGAGGGAAAAACAGTTGTAATATGGGGGCTTTTTTGGGACTTGGGAATTGTCCTGAGTGACATTGTAATGACAGATATAGGCCATTTTATATCATCACATACATGCAGAACTATGTGGGAGAGAGTGTAGATTACAACGTGAACTATGGCCCATGTTTAATAGCAAAGCTCCAGGATGCATTTTTCAATTGCAATGAATGTGCCACACTAATGAAGGATGTTCATGTGGAAGGTTGAGGGAGGTGTGGGGAGTGGGGGCATATGGGATTCCTTATATCTTTTGTGTAACATTTATGTAATCTAAGTATCTTTTAAAAAATAATAATAATAAAAGATAAAAAAATACTACAAAGCTACAGTGGTCAAAACTGCATGGTAAGGGAAAATAATAAATTAGAAAATTAAATATATTGACCAATGACATTTTTTGAAGAAGAAATATTATAAGATTATTTCCATGAAGTCAGAAAATATTTCTGTTATACTAAAATACTCATTCATGATGAAAAATTTTAGCAAAAATAACTGAAAAACCTATACTATGAAAAAAGTAACAATGAAATGCAAACTTGTGAGGCAAGAAAATGAAAATAAAATCTATAAGAATTCTAAAAGGAATAAAACACCTGCCATTAGCAACAGATACAATTGTTAATGTGGAAGTTAAAAATTCTGCACAGGTAATGTGGGACTATTATTGAAAAAGGTTTTGAGACATTTAATGTTTGCATAAATTAACAAAGAAATATCAACCTTGAAGTAATTAATAAGAAAGAAAAATAAAATATAAAAGAAACAGAAGCATGAAATTATATGTAGCATATATATATATATATAAATATAAATATATATATATACCTATATATGCAGATATGTAGCATAGATATACCAGACTTTGTGGAGAAAATTACAAATTCCATTGAGAAGAAACCAATATTATAAAAATTTTGTAGATTTCATCAGTTGCTAAAAGTAAGAAGCAATTTTATCGTAGTAGAAGGAACAAGATGAGTAGGAAGAGGAAAATTACAGAAATATACACAATAGAAAAATAATTCTCTATTTGACTACATTATGGTGAAATTTCTTTCTCGAGAACCAACACAAGGCCACTGAATTGGATATCATAAGCAACTTGTAATTTAACTTTTAAGGGCTTACCAAGGAATCACAAAGAGGAAGCACAAAAATCTTATTTTAGACAAAGCAGCATCTTCTTCACCTTTGGTATTGAATGAAAAAAAAAAAGTGTAACCGCATGATACAGCCACAAAATCGGTAGAAAGGAAAAAATATACCTGACTGCACCAATTTCTAGTGAGGTTGTGGAGCCAAGGATATGTGGATACGTTGCATGTTTGTCTTCCTAAGTTCATATAACTTCTTTGGAAACCCATTAGTTACAGCATTAGCCAGCTAAGGCTAGTTTAGGATGCAGTAATGAACAAACTTTTATTTTGTGCTGTGAGCCACAATGATTGTTTTCCACATATGTCACACAGCCATTTGGGTTGGCTACGGCTTTGCTCCACACCATCGACATTTGAAGAATAGGCTATGGGAGAACCCTATATATGGGATGTTATTGGCTCTTGTGACAGATTTAAAATATAGTAAAGAGAAGTAGCTGTGTGAAGCAGCAGGAAAGCACAAGATGAGCAAGAAGTGTCTGCCTGCTTCTTCCGCCCAGGGGGGCAAGTGTGATGTGGCTGGGCCTTTGTCCACCTCACTATGCCTGCATTTTCAATTTTCAGAGTCTGTTCTCTGCAATCTTGCTGTTTATATGTATCTGTGCTTATATCTGGTCCTGGGCACCCAGCCTCCCTAACGGAAATAAAACTGAACTGTTGGGTTTATTCTGGAAGTGTGCCAGAATTGGTGTATAGGAATAGCCTTTGGTATTCTGTTCTTACAATAGCCTGGAACAATACCAGAATTTAATTGTCTCCCAGATTTCAAAATGAGAAAAAACATATATGCATAAAATAACGGGAAGAGTGGTTAAATCTTTTATCTCTGAACATTGAATGAGATAAATTTCCAACTTCTGTTCTTTAGTTTTATGCTCTTGGACCAATGTTCAATATAAATTAAGATGTAACCAAACCCAGAGTTTAATATGTCTGTAAAAATCAACTGCAGTACTGTCACTAAAATATTATATTCTGCAAATGTCTTCTATTGTGTTAGATTACAATTTTTAGTGAGGTATCTCTAAGGCACATAGAAAACTATTGGTAAAGTATAGTTTAAAGGAATTTAAATATCATTTCTCATGATATAGTATTAAATACAAATATATAGAAAATATGCTAACAATAAATTATTATTCTAATATTGAGATAAAAATGAATTTGATAATTTAAAGATTACAAGAAAAAAACTCAGAAACATCACCCAAGTTATAGAAACTTAATTTTCTTGACTGCCATATCCTACCTCTTAAAGGGAGTATTAATTAAAAACATATGCTTGGAAATATCAATATAGGGCTTCAGATATCCATAAAATAAAATATCAAATTGCAGAAAAAATTAAAATGAAGGAGAAAGAGAAAACTATTAGAAATTGATCAGGAACCTGAGGAATAAAGATCAATGTTTCTATATAATCAAATATGATTAAGAATGCCTAGGAGAGTAATTCTTTGAATAAATATAAATTTAAATATAACTCAAGAGTTAGTACAAAATAAAATCACCATCCCACAAGAAAATATCCAGAAGTTTATCCATGGCCTTTATAAGACTGTAACTTGAATATAAAATTGGACAGAGATGTCTTTCCCAAGAAACAGCTGTGCAGATGACCCAAGTAGTAATAAAATTAACTTTTATAAGAAATATGATATTGTTATGATATTGGAATATATTATATTGAAAATATAAGAATATACTTCAGGAATTAGAAGAAAGTGAACAATTCAGACTTTAACCGGGGTTAATAGTTTTTAAACTTTTTATTTAAAAATACTTTCAAACTTACAAAACAGTTAACAAAAATAATACAAACTCTATAGACAGAACATAGACAAAACTGGTAAGTGCAATTTTCAATTTCAAGAAATTTAACATTGATTTAAAGTTTATGGTGTATAGTTCAATATTTTTCCTTTGTCCCCAATATATTCTTTTTGGCCCCCTCTCCTTTCTTATTAAAGTATATCCTGGATTATGTATTGTATCTATCATCATCTCTTTCAGTAGCTCATTCTATTTTTTAAATTGCAAAACCTATATAAAACATAAGCTTTCAGATATTAATCCCTCCAAAGCATGCCATCCAAAGAGATCCATGATGTGTCATATTTAATCTCTTTTGGTGCCCTCACCACCTTCCATTACCTAAAATTCCCCATATCTGAAAGAGGGACCCCACACACACTTTGCATTAACTCCCTGTATCCCTAACACCCTCCACTCCACACACTTTGCTACTTAAATCATAATTCCTATCTCTGTGAGCTTGGATATTCTCCAATATTTAAATTGTCATAACCATGGGGCTTAAATTAAAATCCTAAATTTACAACACTCACATTTCCTTAGATACCAAATTGCCTTCAATTGCATACAAAAGCTGTGTTCCTATACCCCCTCTATCCTCCCACTTGTATGTAGTTCTTTTACAAAATCACATATTTTTACATTATGGGTCCAAACCAACTGCATTTTCATTATATTTTATGCATTAAATATTTTAAATTATATAGGAGGTAAAATATTAGAGCTACAAACCAAAATCACAATAGTACTGGAATTTATATTTACCCATTTTGTTACTGTTACAGGAGATTCTTATTGCTTCATATGATTTTGATCTATTTTCCAGTATCATTTCATTTCAGTCTGAAGAACTCACTTTATCATTGCTGATAGGGCAGGAGTAGTGGTGATGAACTACCCACAGCTATTGTTTATCCTGGAATGTCTTAATTTCACACTCATTTTTGAATGACTACCTGTCCAGATGTAATAAGCTTAGGGGAAATTATTTTCTTTTAGGACTTTTAACATTTTGTCCACTGCCTTATTGTCTCCCTGGTTTCTGTTGAGAAATTGGCATTCAATGTTATTGAGGCTCCTTTGCATTTAACACATTCCTTCTCTATTGTGGCTTCCAGAATTCTCTATCTTTGGCATTCAAAAGCTCATTTACCAAATTGTTGTGCAAGTGTCCTTTAGAGCTTATCCATTCAATGAGAGTATAGAGTAGCTTGAGGCCCAAGAATAGGGGCTGCCCAGTACCTTTTTAAGAGTTCATTTTATCTTGGGCATGGGCATGTGTACTTAGGAATTTCCCCATTTGCAGGGTTATAAACATCCCCTATTCCACAGCATACAGTTTCCTACATTTCAAGACACTGCAGCAAATGTACTACAGCCAGAAATACTGAGCCATGGTGAGCCTGCTTTATCAATTTTATCAGTTGCAGGATGAAGGCTGAAGTTAAATGAGCACTAGTTCTCTATGGCTGAAAGTTTCTAGATATGGATTCTAGGTAAAAGGCAGCCTTCATAGATTCAATTTGGAGATATAAAAAAGTTAATTACTTCACCATCAGAATGCCTGCTCCTATGAGAATCAGAAAAATAAAAGTATTTCCATATGGACAGTGTACATTTTTAAAAACTTTTTGCTGATAAAAGTGTACCACATATTCTAATAATTATCTGATATTCTGCAAGTAAAATGTATTTCTACTTGTTGCTACACCTCACACCACTCCGTAACTACTTGCTTCTTATCATGTAGAAATATTGAGTGCATGGAGCTAGGCATGCACCTATTCAGCCAGGTAACAGGGAGAATGAAAAAGACCCCCCAAAATAGTCTGTGTTGAGGGCCAGGCTTTTATAGTCCATTTTTTTCAATGAGGGAAACAACTTTAACACAGATTTTTGTGCTATATCTTTATTGTGCCCTTAATTATCCTTCAGTGGTATCTTAATTAAATCACCTTTTAATTTGTTCAGCTATTGTAGAAAGATGAATACAAAGAGGGCAGTTTAATTTGAATTCCCCCTGTCTAAACACTCAATATTCTATTCCAAGGTGGCAGTATCCTACAAGTGTAAAGTTCTCTTAAGTTTATAGGCAGTTTGATGTTTCCCACCAAAGTTCTCAATATGGTAACATTCTTTGTCATAACTCAGAAATATTCTAAACATTATTCAAAGCACTTTAGCAATGAGGAAATTTTCTTCCAGGAGAATGTGTGTATTACACAAATATATGGAGTCAAAAAAAATTGGAAGAAGATGTATAGCTCACTATCACATAAGAAACAAACAAACAAAAAAAGACACAGTAAAAAATCCTGCATATTTAACACGGGCAGATTAAAATTTAGAACATAAATAAAACTCAAACTTCACTCAAATATTTTTCAGAATTTTTTAATCAATGAAAACCTTTCTTGAGAACTCAAAATATCTGTGAAACATTCTGCTCAGAGCATTGTTTTTCTCTCTGTTTCTCAGACAATAAATGATAGGGTTTATGAATGGGGGCACCATGGAGTAGAACATGGCTGTGAGAATATTTTAAGAGAAGCTTTATTTGCAGTACGACTAAGGACAGTAGTCACCCCAGAAATTGCAGACAAAATGAGAATTGCCAACTGTGGGGGTACAGGTAGATAAGACTTTGTTACACGCTTCCACAGAATGCATCCTAAGCACCATTGAAAATATAGCAATATATGACTTAACAATGAAGGCAGAACATACTAATGAAATACAAGGACTTAGAACAAAAGTCATAGACTCAGAAAACTGAACATCTGGAGATGAGATCCTCAAAATTTGAGGTATGTCACAGAAATATTGATGGATCACATTGGACTCTGTGAAAGGAAACCTGAACATGACACCTGTGTGGATAGCAGACTGGATGAACCCTCTTGCCCATGAGCCACCAGCTGCCTGTGTGTACATATGTGGGGTGACAGTGAGCCCATAGTGCAGAGGGTGGCAAATGGCAACATAGTGGTCATAGGACATCACCACAAGGAAGGCCAATTCTGTGGATACAAAGAAGTTGACCAGGAACATCTCGGCAGCACACGAAGGGAGAGAAATCAATTTGCTGCCTGCCAGAGAATTCACAATCATTTCCAAAACAGTAACTGAAATGGAGCAAAGGTCTATGAGGTATAAATTGCCTAGAAAGAAGTACGTTGGAGAGTGCAGATGAGGGTCAGTTACAATGACAGTAACAGAGGATTGCCAGTCAAGGCTCCCAGATAAATCACTAAGAAGAGCAGACCTTGAAGCACTTGGAGCTCTCAGGAGTTTGAGAGATCCATGAGGAGGAATTCTGTGAAAATAGGGAGATTGTCCATGTTTCGTAATATGTTTCCAATTCCCTGTAGTTAAAGTATAAAATGGTAAGAATGTAGTAAAGACTCAGTGCAGATAACTGATAATGCTCACAGATAAAATGTCTCCATGGCTATAAATGTGGCTTTTCATGAGGAATTCAGCTTAGAGAAATTGGCACAAGTATTTGGAAGCCTATGAATTCATGTATTACCCTTTTCACTTTCTTTCCTAACTCTGCTTTTATATGCTAATTGCAACATTCATATGATTAGGCAATTTAAGTACATTAAATGATCTAAGACAAGGCCTATAAACTTTTCAGTTGTTGAGTCATACTGATTCTATTTCAGTAAAACATATTTTCAAACTCAGCCAGGACATAGCCAGTGATTATATTCTCATTTTCTTCATTAGAAAATGCTCATCTCAGATATATTCTGTAAAACAGTCTCACATAAGCCCATTTGTTTGAACACTGTACAATGATTTTCTTCATGAACCAGGTGACTTGGAATGTTTGCTTATATCCCACATTCTTAAGCTAGGTGACTTAAAACCAGTTTCCATAGCAAGGTTAATGGGTTGATTGTAGGGTTATTTTCAGAGTGGTTTTATTCCAAAGGTATCCAGATGGATTAGGTATCACCACTCTCTCATTTCAGTTGTTCTGTAAGAAATGAGTGTGAGCACTTGCTTTCCTCCTTTGCAGCAATATACATAAAATATTTGATTCTTTTAGATTCTAATTGATTCCAATGTGTAGCCAGAATTTCCTTGTTGTCTCTCAAGTTTACTGTCTTGTATGCACACAGCATCTAAAGAAAAGCATCCCACCTGAAGTTACTTCTCGTCAAAGCATATTACTTTTCATCAGTAATGAGTTCCAATACTTGATGAAGAACTAAATTTCTGTCCAAATATCTTGCCTACTTGGTTTTCTAGATTTTACTGAAATCTCCTGATTCATAATCACAATTGTAACCAGAACTATTTTACTTGTGCTTTTCTTGAAACATACCAAGGTATAAAGAAATCTTATTTCAGTAATAATTATGCTTTCAATTCTAAAATGAATTATTTTGAAGGGTCACATTTCAAAACTATTTAATTTTATATGTAGAAAACGTTGAATGAAAGAGAAATAAGTATAAAAATGTTAGAAATAGTATTTTATTAATACTTTACATATATATATAATAAATTTGTAATTACAAAATTGTATAACAATAGCTGGCATTCTATTAATATGCAGATGATAATGATAAAAATAATAGTGCTTTGCTTTCATTGATAACATTCATATGATTTGTAGCACTTTTGCAATATAATTTGGCAAATTGTTTTTCTATAGTAATCCTTTCAATTCTGCATATTTATTCTGTCATCCTCAAATATATGAGAAAAAGAATGTCTTTTAAGCAGAGATTTTGCTAAACACCAAAAACAATACTCAGTGATTAAGTGGCTACTACTTAAATAAATGTTACTTATTGCATATAATCAAAATTCCAGATGATTTTAAAATTTCCTTTATGAAAACTAAACATTATTATTGATCATTATAAGTCTCATTTCAATCCTCTATCTCTTTACGTTGCATTGTTCTCCTTCTGTATAAATTCTCAAGTTTTCCTATGTCACACTTAGCATACATCTTCTACTTCAGAATACATCATGATACTTAAATGCACAGCCCTGGGCGTAAGAGGGAGGGGGAGTTTATGCATTTATCCCTTCTCCTATTTACTTCAGGGATATTTAGAAATTATTAATTTCACAGATTTAAAATGTGGAAGAAATGAGTTGGATACTTAATCACTCATCGATTGTTAAACACAGGAAATACAATATATAATAAGAATTTCTATAGATCATATCTAGTTCCTAATATCTTATTAATAAAAAAAAGAATTTGTTCATAAAAAACACCCCCACCAGATATCTCAATCTATCCATTGATATATCAAGGACTATTTTTGCTTATGAAGATTGATTTCCATGAAATGTTGTGTTAACTCACTGTAGCCTCTGATTTTCTTAGCTATCATTTACCATCTATCTCAAGTAATATTTAAGACATAGTGCTTGTGCTAGTTCAATATCTTGGTAATTTCTGTATCATTATATTTTTATCATTTGTAATAGAGTCTATGTATCACAAGTATATAATCAGTTACCATCTTTCAGAATTATTCATTTATATAAAACCAGACTAAGAAATATTCAAACACTCTGTGAGTATTGGTTAATAATATAGAGCAAAAGCAATTAAGTATACTAATGCTTTTCAGACATATCACAGCTATATCAGGGAATTTTTCATTAGCCATTTGTAGCCATTGGGCAATTTGATGTAATTATGAATTCCAAAAATATAATTGCATCAAGCTTGTAAACTGATCTGTTAATCTGGGCATGATTAAGTTATGATTAGTGTGTTGCCTGGGCCACATCAGTAGGGCTTTGAGCCCTACCCCTTGGTGGGTGGGGCAAGAAAATATAAAAATATGAAATATAAAATCACAAAGAACAGAGTTACAGCATTTTTTGAGAAGCAGTTTTGATGTTGGAGTTTTGATATTGGAGAGAAGGGCCCAGGAGAAGAGAAGTGAGCCGTTTGCCTGATAGTCTACAGCTGACCTTGTGGAGGAACCAGAGGAGCTAAGCCCAGAGAGAAATTCAGGCCCAGGAAGAGAGGATCCCAAGAACCTTAAACCTGGCAAATGGCAGCTGTCTTGCTCCAACACGTGGCAATGGACTTTGGTGAGACAAGAAACATAACGCTTTATGGCCTGGTATTTGTGGACTTCCACCCCAAATAAATACCCTTTATAAAGATCAAACAATTTTTGGTATTTCACATTAGCACCCCTTTGGCTGACTAATACAGAATTTGGTACCGAGGAGTGGGGAAGTGCTTTTGCATATACCAAAATGTTGGAATGGTTTTATAAATGGATAAGGGGTATTTTTTGGAGGAATTGTGAAATGCTTGATGGAAAAGGCCTAGATCACTTTTTTTTTGTTTTGTTTTGTTTTTTTTAAAGATTTATTTATTTATTTATCCCCCTCTTGCTGCTTGTGCTCGCTGTGTCCATTCGCTGTGTGTTTCTTTTGTGTCTGCTTATCTCCCCCTTGCTGTGAGGTCTTGCTGCATTAGCCCACCGTGCCACATGGACTGGCCTGCCCTCACAAGGAGGCCCCGGGAAGCGAACCCGGGGCCTCCCATATGGTAAATGGGAGCTCTATCGATTGAGCCACACCTGCTTCCCCCTAGATCACTTTGAAGAGTCTGTTGATAGTAACATGGATACTAAAGAGACTTTCTATGATTCCTTAGAACTAAATGATGAAACTACTATTGGAAACTGGAGGAAAGGTGATCCATGTTTTAAAGTTGCAGAGAACTTATCAAGATTAACTCCTGGTGTTATATGGAAGACAGAATTTGAAAATGGCAAACCGGAGCATTTAGCTGAAGAATTTTCCAAGGTAAACTTGGAGAATGTGGCTTGGCTTCTCCTTACAGCTTATAGCAAAATACTAGATGAGCGAAATACACTAAGGACTGAACTTTTGGGCACAAAGAAAAGAGAAACTGGTTCCAGAACTTCCAAGTTTCTGGAAATGCAATTTCCAGATGAAAGTGCCCCATTTGAAGACTTAGCTAAACCTGGAACTTGTATATCAGAATTGAAGATGCGGTTATCTAGGAAAGACTTGTGGAAAGTCTTACTGTCTGATGGCTTGGACCCCTGCTTCCTGCATGCTAAACCAACTAAATTTTTTGAGAGAGCTGTATGAACAAATCCACTGCCAGCTGGGACAAAAGAGGACATGGAAAGGAAAAATTGAAGGAGAAACAGCTTTAAGAAGAAACCCATGGAAGCTGAGATCTGGAATTAAGACATTGCCTTGGGCCAAGAAAGGAGTCCCACCCCTGTCTACCTAGTGGGTGAGTTTGCCCCAGCAGTTGAAGACGGTGGATTTTCCCATGCAACGTTCTGGGAAAGTTTTGATGCCCCATGGTGCAGAGAGGGTAAGTTTTCCCCAGCAGTTGAAGATGGTGGATGTCCCCACCAGATGTTCTGGGAGAGTTTTGCCATCCCAGGGTGCAGAGAGTGTGGAGCACATTCCTCAAAGATTAGGTTGTTTAAGGTCAACACCCCATAGGTCTGAGAGGTGTGTACCTTTCCGCCATGGATTAGAGAAGGCCATGTGGTCAACCCATTGCTCTGAGAGGGTTGAACCTGTATGCCAAATGTTAGGGGGAATGTTGTCTTTACGTCACTGTACTGGAGGGGCTGAGATTGGGTAAAGTGTGGCAATCATCCCAACACTTTTGGAGGGTGAGGTCTGGAGCTTGGTCAACACCCAGATGCTTGATGAGGGTGGAACCAAGAAAATGGCCATTGGGCAAGCCTGTGGAAAGTGTGCATTCCCATTTGGCCCCAAGGAGAAGAAACCATCATCTTAAGAATGACTCTCAGACTTCAAAATTGAATGGAGGATGCCCTGCAGGTTTACTTAACTGTAGAGGATCCATGACTCATGTTTAACATCCCAATTTCTCCTTATGATAATGAAAATGTTTATCCTTTGTCTGTCCATTTGTGTATTAGAAGCAGTTCAATGGTTTTGTAAGTTTCAGAGGTCTACAGCAGATGGGATTTTGCCTGAAGACAAACTGTATTTTTTTAAACTGCCTATGATATGATTTTGTACTTGAATTGTTACTGATTTAAGGTTTTCTGAATATTGTAATGTATTTTTGGAATTCAGAGGGTGGAGTGTAGCCATTGGGCAATTTGATGTAATTATGAATTCCAAAAATATAATTGGATCATGCTTGTAAACTGATCTGTTATTCTGGGCATGATTAAGTTATGATTAGTGCATTGACTGGGCCATGTCAGTAGGGCTATGAGCCCCACCCCTTGATGTGTGGGGGAAGAAAATATAAAAGGCATCACAAAGAACAGTTGCAGCAGTTTTTGAGAAGCAGTTTTGATGTTGAAGTTTTGATGTTGGAGAGAAGATCCCAACAGAAAAGAAGTGAGCCCTTCACCTGATAGTCTACAGTTGACCTTGTGGAGGAACCAGAGGAGCTAAGCCCAGAGAGAAAAGCAGTCCCAGGAAGAGAGGAACCCAAGAAGCCTGAACCCTGGCAAATGCCGGCAGCAGTCTTGCTCCAACACTTTTTAAAGGAACATACAAATTAAAGCACACAATCATACCTGAAAAATGAGGAAACAGTTTCTCTTCTGTAATGGGAATATTAATTTTGAGCAGTCATAAAGAATTTATAAAATTTGTGATTCTGCCTCATTCTTCTCTGAATAAAATCAAGGAGTGACTTCCCAGGGAAACTCTGTAATCATAGGAACAATTGTGCTTCTAGATTCTATATAAACATGAGTATTCTTTAAACAGGACACATATGGGTGATAAATCTCAGGAACCCTGTGGAATTAGTGATTTCACTCTGCAAAGAGTAGTTTTCCTTCAACTCTTGATTGGTAAGCATTCTTTGGCTATACGCTTGAGAACAGATAAAGTTGTAATAGTGCTTGTTAGCAATAAAATTAATAGAAAATTTTTATTAACAAAAGAGAACCATTCAATAAAGTTTCTTAATCACTGATGATTCAATGTATTTTCAATTTTACATCTGATTATAAATAAAATTATTTATTCTTAAATATGTTATTAAATCATGCAACTCCTGTAAAATTAAATTTGATATGAGATTGTATTAACATTATAAGTGGAAGGAAAATCATCAACACCATCAAAAACAAGCAAAATTGAATAAGAGATATTAAATTAAAGAAAATTGAATACATTTTACAATGGATCTGATGAAGAAAGCAAGTAAAACAGGTTGTGTCGCAGTTTGAATCTTACAAAATTTCTTTGAAGCAATCCTCATACATGGTATAGATCTATAACGTTAGGTACCTTCAGATTGTGAGTTACTACTCCACAAAGAGGATGGAGGAAAGTTGGCCATTTAACATTATTCTGAAGATGACTTATTAACAGCTACCCAGCCAGAAAATATCAGAATTCGGGAGAGACTGCAAAGCTAAAAGGAAAGTCATGGAAATGAAGGCTGAAAAGTAGAAGTCTTCTCATACACTTGCAAGAAATAAACACAACTATGAAATGTGGCAGGGAACATCTGGTGATTAGAGAAGTTAAATTGATGAAAGCAGAAATTGCCCTTGACCTAGGTGTAGGACATTGTTGATTTCACCAGGGCTGGGAACTCTCAGCAAGAGTTTTGGAAAACCTCAACAGGTCTTTGCCTAACTTTAATCACTCCATGTTCTCACGTTTTTTATGTGTACCTTAGGCCAGCCAAGCAAAACTCTGAAGGATTTTTTGGTTTGATGCAGGCTACAAAAATTCCCTAGTATGGCAAGAGTTACTCAGGGTGGATCAAAGAAACTGGAGAACTGGGCAGATATGCCATATAGAGATGAGTCTGAGAGAAGATGATGGCCAGGAATCTAATAAAGCCATACTATTATTTTCAAGGAATGGTATGCAAAATATATTAAAAAGTATAGAATTGTACTATTTGAAGTTCTTTGAAATATTGCAGACAAAATTTAATAGAATTTACTTAAATCATCTGTTCCTTTTTCTTTTGGTTCCAGGGGCCCTTTGCATTCTAAGGAACTATTGGAAATACTTAATAATTTATAAGTTTGCAACTTATATCTATGGAAAATTAACATATTAAAATTACAACTAATACTTGCAGGACACAACTTTTTCTAAAATCTAATTTTCATTCAAAACAAATTTTATTATCAGCAACTAATTTTGCTGTTTTTTGAAATGGGAACATTTGTTGGTTTACAAGAAAGTCATCAGAAAGGAGACAGTTCCCATATACCCCCAAATCCAGTTCTCCCTCTTATTAATATTTTATATTTCTGTATTGTCCAAATAATCTATTTCTTTATTGATCTTCTGTCTAGATGTTCTATCCATTATTTAAAGTGGTATATTGAAGTCTCCTACTTTTACTGATGAACTATCTATTTGTCACTTTAAATATGAATACATTTGCTCCATATACTTTAGGACCATTAGGTGTATATGTATTTATAATTAAGTCTTCTTTACTTGACCATTTTGTTAGTATATAGAGTCCCAATTTGTTCTCTGTTACTTTTTAAAAGCTTGAAGCACATACATTTTAGAGAAAAAGCATGTAGAAAGAATACAGTTCCCATAAAACTGCCCCCTCAAACTGGTAATTTTCCCTATTATTAAATATTTGCATTAGGATGGTACGTTTGTTACAATTGAAAAAAAATACCATAATAATTACAATGTTAACCATATTCCATATTAACAATCCCTGTTTCTATACCCCTCTGTCACCCACTTTTCAAGTATACTTGTTACATATTATATCTTTTTAAATAGTATATACAAAGCCATAGATTTAACATTACTTTATATTTGGCTGTATTTTAGAATTTGTAGGAAAGAAAAAGTGAATTAAGATGACAAAAATACAATACAATATTACTAGAACTTGTAATTTCCCAAATGTTTACCTTTACCAGAGATCTTATTGTTTAATACCAATTCAATCCACTGTCAAGTGTCTTTTCCTTTTAGTCTGAGGAGCTCCCTTTAGTATTGTCAAATGGCAGTTCTAATGATGAACTACCTTAGATTTTATTTAGTTAAAATCTGGAAATATCTTGATCTCTCCCTCATGTTTGAAAGATTGTTTTGCCAGATATAATATTCTTAATTGGGCACATATTTCCTTTCAGCACTTTATATATTACATCCCACTGCCTTCTTGCTTTCAGCAAGATATTCATCCTTAATCTTTTAGGGCCCACTTGTACATACAAACTTTCTTTCCTCTTGCAGCTTTCAGAATTCCCCCCTGTCCTTGGCATTTCACAGTTTGATCAAAATGTGTCAAAGTATGTTTCTTTATGATTTTATCCTCTATGTGGTTCATTAGGTTTCTTGAATGTGTATATTCATGTCTTTCATTGCATTTATGAAGTTCCCGGCCATTATTTCTTTGAATATTCCTTCTTCCCCCTTTTCTCTTGTTTCTCTTTCTATATCTCCTCCTATATTGCATATATTGGTATGCTTGATCATGTCCCATATGTCTCTTAGGCTCTGTCCAGCATTTGTTATTTTTATTCTACTCTTCAGCCTCAATCATTTCAATTGTCTTATCTTCCACCTCACTAATTCTTCTGCTAGATCTGATCTGCTGTTGAAACCCTTTAGGGATTTTTAATTTAAATATTGTAGTCTTCAACTTCAGTATTTCTCTTTGGTTACATTTTATAATTTCCATCCATTTATTAATTTCTCAATTTGTTCATACATAATTTCCTGATATCCTCTAGATCTTTCTGCATGTTTTGAGTGTTTTGGTGGTCATTTTTTTAAAGTCTTTTTCTGGTATGTCCAAAGTCTTGTTCCCTTCTTTGTCAATTTTTCTGACATTCCATCTTTTTTTTCTTTGGATTGGCCTTGATTGTTTTTATTTTTGGTTATTGATTTTGTTTATCTTGTACTCTTTCATTGTAAATAGCATATTTTAATATTTTCTATGCTATCTCTGGGATTTAGACCCTGAGCTGTCTGTTCCTTAAATTTCTATCCATCTAGTGATATGTCAGACATTTCCTTGAGTGAGAAAGGTAACAAAAAATATTAAAAAGAAAAATGAAATGAAAGAAAATACATTACCAGTATTTGCAAATTTTGCCTGTGTTGGTTGGTAGTCTTTACAGAATAACCCATCACCCAAGAAGAAAAGCATTATGCAAAACACAGACTCCTCTGGGCCTGCATCTGCATTTGGATATTTGAAGTTAGGTATACATATAAATTTTAATGGTTATGTCTCCTAGATAAATTGATTCATTTGTCAGTATATAATGTACTTTTTTGCCATTATTTCTTTGGATATTCATTCTGCCTGATTTTCTCTTTATTCATCCTCTTTGGCTTCCAAAATACATATTTTGCTGTGATTGTTGGTTTACCACAGTTCTCTTATGTTCTCTTCCCTTTTACTTTCTTTTTCTTTCTGCTCCTAACCCTGAATCTTTTAATTTGTCTTGTATTTGAGCTTACTAATCTTTCCTATTACAGCTTCAATTGGCTTTTGGAAACTTCTAGGGGACATGTCAATTTAGATATTGTGATTTGTACATGAGTATTTCTGTTTGCTTCCATTTTAAAAATGTATATATCATATTGACATTCTCATACTGTTCATTCATTTTTTCCTAAATCCTTAATTCTTTCTCCATGTTTTCTTTAGTTTCTTTAGTATGTTGAAGATCATTTTTTAATGTTTTTGTCTGGATTTTTATCTTGTTCTTTTAGATGGGGCATCATTTCCTGTTTTGTTGTCTTGTAATTTTTTTGTCACAGAATCTAGACTTCAAAATTTATAGTGTCATTTCTGCAATCTTGTCCCTGAGCTGTCTATTCCTTAAATTTGTATAGAGATCATGATATAACAAAGATTTACTTGAGTGCCAGGACTGGGAGAAAAAAAAAGCAAAAATACCTTTCACAATCTTTGCAAATTGGTTCTTCATTGGCTGTTGCTCTCCTTCATAGTTTAGTCATGCCATCAAGGAATTCAGCCTGAGGCAAATGTGAAGGGTAGAGTCCACTTAATCTTTTCTGAGCCTGCCTATTGGGCTGGAATTATGCTTTCTTATGGCCTTAGGAATCTACCCATTTAAAAGAATGCAAATGCCTCCTCTAATCCCTATGAAATAGACATTTTCCCCACCCTGAGTGGTCTAGTCTATGACTTAAAGCAAGTAATTACTTGCCCCATGGTGCTTTGATTTAATTGTTTTTCACAAAATGCTTCTGATTATAGGGCAAGATCTAGGATGGTGAATTTCCTAGTTCAGATTTTTATGCTGCCAAACCAATCTATGTCAGATTGACACTGACATATAAACACCCCAATATGAACATAGATTTTACCCTGATCCCTCTGGAACAGGGCCAAGTATCCACACTAGGAGCACAGGGTGGCTAGTGATAGGTTGGAGGAGGGCCAGTAAAAGCATCATGACTTTCTATCATATATTAAGCAGCATTTTCTTGATTTGGCACTCACCCATTTACTGCAATCCTTTAAAAATACTTTTTTGGAATTTGAGTAAGATGCATATGCAAGATTTTGATATTTGTTCAAAGATTCTGTGGTGAAATATCTCCTTGGAGCATATTATATTACCAATTGGTTGGTCATAAATCCCTACATATGCCTTTTGGAGACCACCATACTCAAGGGCATTGTGATGCTTCTTTGTCAGATTTCATTTACATTTTGTAATATTTAATAAGAGAAACAAATTCAAGAAGAAAATAATATTAATGAGGAAATATACAAGTAGAGAGAAATAATGCTATCAATAATACTTCCAAATATAAAGGATGGAAACTCAGAGTGAGTACTGAAGAAAGACAGAAATTAAATCCATAATTTGGAGTGAGTAATAATTGTTGCTTCTGGAAACTCTGAAATTACTTCTAATCTGGACCATATTTTTGAAAGAGATGAAATTTCCTGTTGCTTCTAACTATCCAGTAATATATTAAATATTAACTTGTACTTGATTAAAGTCTATAAAAAAGAGGTAATAATGTTGATCACGCTCATAAACATATATGTTCACACACATAATCATGCACACACAAAGTATGTACATAAACACATGCAAATAGAAACACACATGTGTACACAATCCTGCCTTTTCCCAAGTTAGAGGGAAACAACTTGATGAACCTATTATTATTTAACTTATTTAATCAGTTAACTCATCTCAAGACTCAAACTGTGTTTAAAGACCTGGACTTAAGTTTAAATCTCTAAAAATGTGGTCTTCCTTTGTACATGTGTGAGTGTGTTGAGCCAAAATTAAGAATCTTCTTTCCTTCATGGTTTCATTAAAATGCTGGAAGGACTATGCTATCATTACCTGACCAGAAAATTTCTCATATTTAATCCTTAGGGAAATTGGCTCCTTTCTACATTGTTTTCCCCTAATTGCACTTCCGTGGTCACTTGTTTATTTTTCTATGGTTTCCAGTAATAAAAAGGCTTATATGAAAAATTGTTTAATCTTCATCCCTGTATTGTCAACAACCAGTCATCATAAATTATTTAATATATATTTCTATTTTTTTAAGATATTTTGATTACATAAATGTTACATAAAAAATATAAGAGATTCCCATATGCCCCACTCCCTACCCTTGCCACATTTTCCCACATTAGCAGCATCTTTCTTTATGGTTGTACCTTTGCTACAATTGATAAACAGATATTACAGCATTGTCACTAAGCATAGATTATAGTTTACATGGTAGCTTGCACCCTCTCCAGCACAATATCATAAGTTATGACAAGATATAAACTGGTTTGTATCTGTCATTGCAGTGTCATTCAGGACAATTTCCAAGTCTGGAAATGCCACAATATTACAGCTATTTTTCCCTCTTCTTCCCCTCATAACCTTCAGCGGCCACGGCTTCCACATCAATGATAAACATTCTTCCATTGCTAGAATCACAATAAGTCTATAGTAGAATAATAGTAAGTCTACTCTAGTCCATTGTTCTTTCCCCAATCCTGAGAATTCTGGGATGGTGATGCCCACTCTGACTCTAATTGAGAGGGGGATTAGATCCCATGGGGCAGATGGATGGGACTATTTAGCTTGGAGTTGAAGACTCTCTCTGTTCCTTGGGTTGGTTGTTGTCCATCATCATCTCCTTGTTAGTTGTCCTGTGTGTGTTCAATGAACTGGAGATTGGTGATGCAATTCTGTTGAGATTCAGAGTCCAATTGGCATATGGACAGCCCAAAGACTTAAGTCTCTTGGAGGGACAACTATCAACTCTATTACTAAGTGTAGGTTCACATAGAAGGGGCAGAAGATCCATGGTTATGGAAACCACACCTGAGTCCAACTCTGTCACATTGGGGAGCATAAATTCTCAAGTAAGGCCCACCGGCAGGGCACCAAACTCCTGAACTGGCTGCCCTGCCTATAGCATCTGGATGTCTCCAAAGTCCTCAGGAGCCCCACTATTTGAGGCAATATTTACTTTGGGAGTCAATGAGAGCCTTCTGAGATATGCATAAGAGTAACCTCTGGAATGACCTCCTGACTCACTTTGAACTCTTTTAGCCTTATAAACTCATTTGTCATTACATTTTCCCCTTTTTGGTCAAGGTTTTTTCCAGTTGCATTGCTAGTTGGTGCTTGGTAGTAATTCCTTTGTGCCAGGGAGTCTCCTCCTTGGGGGTCATCACCATTGATTTTTAGTATAGGACAAGAAATCATCAAGCAAAAGTGAGAGTGAATTACTCATATATTTACCCAATTAAGTTGCAAGCATTAAGCAAAGTCATGTTTGTTTCCCAAAGGTTTTCTTTTATTTTTCTTTTTGTGGTACCAAGGCCATGGTACCCAGGACCTCACCAGGGCTCAAACTCTGAGCCACTTCAGCTACCCTGAGTTGTTTTTAATTTTGCTTGTTGTTTGTTTTTGTTTTGTTTTTAGGAGACACCAGAAGTGAACCTGGAACCTCCCTGTGGGAAGCAGGTGCTCAACCTTATGTGTTAAGTTTTTAACACATAATATAATACATTAAATAATATATTTTCAATTTCCTATATGAGTTTGCAAACATAACAAACAATAGTAGATGCTAGAAAATAGACAACATTTTTGCTCTAAGGGAGTTTTAATTTAGAGGTAGCTAACCACTGAATTTAGGATGATAATGGAGGTATGTGGTAGTCTGGAAGGCCTCTCTGAAAAAATGAATTTTAATCATTGTTACTACTAATTTACATTTAATCACAGTTACTGGTTCACAAGTAATTTACCTGATGCCATTTAAAGACAATTTGTGAATATCTCACTAATTTTTAAAAAATACCTTGGGAAAAAATATATTGGTTGTACTGCATATATGTTGCTTCTAAATTGACTTCATTCTTACTACAATCTCATAGGGTATTCTTGCATTGCTTTTTGACTGTTGGGTAAGTTATAAAAATGAATTAGAATCACAGAAGACTAATTTTCAGTGATTTAAGGAAGTCTAGCCCTCAGTTTCATGGTAAATAAAATTATTGCCAAATGTTTACAAATTTGGGGTTAAGCTAAAATTTGATTCAGGCTCTCTGATTTCCCAAACAGTGCTCTTTATCCTAAAAATCACTGCTTCAGGACATTTAGATGGCTGGAGCAGTGATTAAGAAAGAAGGATGTAGTGTGATTTGTTAAAATTTATAAGATAACAACACTTTGGATAACAAAGATAGTGTAGCTTTATGAAAATCAACAAGATAGAGCCACTAAAGAATTAACACACAAATTGAGGTGTAGGAAATCACTCTTGAATGTTTGCTCAAGGTTTCAATGAAGACCAGGCCTTGTAAGTATTACAAGTCAGGCATCTACTGCATCACTCCATATTAAGAGGAAGTTGCCTTTTTATATTTTCTAACATGAAACCACATCAGAATATGATAAACTTTTAAGACAGAGGAACACATTGTGATTCTTGGATATTTTGACATTACATTTTTTTCCCATTAATATCAGAGTTCTCCCACCAAAAATGAGCTGTATTCATCCCTCCAGGTAAAGGTAGACAGCAGGTTGTCCTTAGATATTAAGTGAGAATTATTTAGAGGGTCTACCCCCATATTTTGGAAATTTGACTTCCTCTCACTTATTCTAAGAGTATGCTTGCTACATGACCTTAGAAATAGGAATTTCTTCTTTCATTAGCAAATAAATTTCAATAGAAATTAGCAAAGAATTGTGAAAAGTTGTTCATTTAGTTGAATTCCCACATATTACTTTTCTTTCTATTAAATTGTAAAGCCCATCACAAAATTCTTTATTATCAATTAAATAGCATGTGGAAAATGAAAACATCTAGTGTTTTTTAAGCCTTTGTTTTGTTCCATGGTGATTACATGTATTCCACTTTTTCAACAAAATATGTATTAAAATTTCTGATTTTTTCAGATGGAAACATTAAAGTACAGTACAGCTAGGTTATTTGCTCAAGAAAATACACCTATAAAGTGGTTTACCAGGAAGTAAGACTGTGTCTTGCCTCCAAAATCATCAATATTGAACTCATTACTATACAACCACTTGATAAACCACAGCTGCAAATACAAAGTAACCAATATATTTAAATAAGTACAGAGTTAATTATAAGAAATAATTGCTATCATTCACTCATGTAGTCTACCTTCCATATGTATATAGCTGGAGTTTAAATAATTAAGAAGAGATTCTTTAAATTTTAAAAATCATACCCAATTACAAAAACTACTCACCAGAAAGAGGAAAATAAATTCAATCATATTAAATGAAAAAAAAATTTGATTACTGGGTTCTACACACTTAAAAACTCACATTAGTAACATCAAAAATATATTCTTTCTGTAAAATGTATTCATTTCAGAATTCCCATTGCCATTATCTCCTTTTATCCTTGGAAAATGCTGAATGCAATATCTTCTGGTTTACATCCCTAAATGTCACAGCTGATTGATGGACTAGGGATGGCCACCTTATCAAAATTAGAGGGCTTTAAAATGAGCAAATAGGAAGCCCATGGTGAGGCTGAACTGGCTGTCAGCATGAGAGTGACACAGCTTGGGAAAAACCTTTATCTTGGTGATGCCTCCATTTTGGACTATTCCCAGCCCTGAAAACCTAGATTAAAAAACTTCTAGGGATCTGGGCAAGAGGCATCAGTTTAAGTGTGGACTCACCATCTCTCTCAAAAAAAAAAAAACAGCTGAGTGGGGGCAAGATCCTGCCAGAGTGAGCTGTTTGGGAAACCCACAGAGCAGAATCTTTCAGAGTATTGATCTGGAGAGAGCTGGACAAAGAGATAAATTGCTCAAGGAAATATAGAAAACAGCAAGGAAATAAAACAAGAAACAAAGTGTCAAAGAGAAAAATTAAAACACACAAAACAGCAACTAAATAAAACTTTAAGAGTAGAGAAAAAAGCTAATCAACTGAATAAACTTATCTAGATAAAAAAATGACCAGAGGGCAACAAAAAATTACAAATGATACCAAGAAACAGGAAGACATGGCCCAGTCCAATAAACAAACCGAAAACCAGGAAGAAATCCAGAACACTGAATAATTAAAACTATCCAAAACATATATCATGGACCAACTAAAAGAAGTGAAAGAGGAGATTAAGGATATTAAGAAGACACTGGGAGAACATACTGATGAAATTGTAAACATGTATAAAAAGATAACGGATATGATGGTGATGAATGGCAAAATCCAAGAAATTAAAAAAAACACTGGAATCCCGTAACAGCCGATTTGAACAGGCAGAGGAAAGAATCAGTGATGTGGAAGACAGTACATCTGAAATCAAACAGATAGTGGAACAGATAGAGGAAGAGATAGAAAAAATCCAGCAGGGTCTTAGGGATTTGAATGACAGCACTAAATGCACAAACATACACATTATAGGCATCACAGACAGAGAAGAGTAGGGAAAGGGGCAGAAGGAGTGTTGGAAGAAATAAAGTCTGAAAACTTTCCAATCCTATGGAGAGCGATGGATGTACATATCCAGGAAGTGCAGTGCACCCCAAATGATATAACTCCCAACAGGCCTACTCCAAGACATATCCTTGTCAAAATATCTAATGCTCAAGACAAAGAGTAAATACTGAGGCAGCAAGAGAAAAGAAAACCATGACAAATAAGAGAAACTCAATAAGATGAAGTGATGATTTCTCATCTGAAACCATGGAGGCAAGAAGTCAGTGGTATGACAGAGTTAAGAAACTAAAAGAAAAAAAAAATTCCAACTAAGAATTCTCTATCCAGCAAAGCTGGCATTCAAAAATGATGGAGAGTTCAAAATATTCAGAGATAAACAGAAATGAAGAGAGTAAGCCAATAAGAAACCAGCCCTTCAAGGAATACTGAAGGGAGTTCTGCAGATTGAAAGGCAAAAACAGGAAAGAGAGAGCTGGAGGAGAGTATAAGAGCAAATAAAATGACAAAAAGAAAATAAAAAACCTGACATACATGAAACCAAAGAAAATATGGCTAATGTAATTAATTCCTTGAGAGTAATAGCACTGAATATTAATGGATTAAGCTCAGCAGTCAAGAGACACAGGTTGGCAAAAATGGATAAGGAAATATGACCCATTATATGCTGTCTACAAGAAACCCACATTAGACCCAGGGATTCAAGGAGGATGAAAGTGAATGGCTGGAAGACAATTTTACAAGTAAATAATAACCAAAAAGCGGCAGGAGTAGCTATTCTAATATTGCACAAAATAGGCTTTAAATGCAAAACTATTGTAAGAGACAAAGTACACTATATATTAGAAAAAGGGGTAATCTTTTAAAAAGAAAGAACAATTATAAACATTTATGCACCTAACCAGGGTGCCTCAAAGGACATGAGGCAAACACTGGAAAATCTAAGTGGAGAAATAGATCCCTCTACAATTAAAGTGGGAGATATTAATACACCATTATCATCATTAGGCAGAACATCTCAACAGAAAATCAATAAAGAAAGAAAGACTCTGAATAATACATTAGAGGAACTGGACCTAATATACAACTACAGAACACTACACCCAAATACAGTGTGATATACATTCTTCTTTCTGTACTGCACATGGATCATTCTCAAATATAAACCACATACTAAGCCACAGAAAAATCCTCAATGAATGCAGAAAGATCGAAATCATGCAAAGGAATTTCTCTGAACACAATGGAATGAAGTTGAAAATCAGTAAGGGACAGAGAACCAGACTAGGCACAAAGATATGGAAGTTAAACAACACACTCTTAGACAAACAACAGGTTAAGGAAGAAATCTCAAAAGAAATCCATAACTACCATGAAATGGATGAAAATGACATCACAATGTATCAAATTCGATGGGATGCAGCAAAAGCTGTAACGAGAGGGAAATTCATAGCCATAAATGCATATATCAAAAAAGAAGAAAGAGCTAAAATCAAAGACATAACTGCACACTTGGAGGGATTTGAAAAGAACAACAAACTACCTCCAAACTAAGTAGACAGAAGGAAATAACAAAGATTAGAGCAGAACTAAATGATATAGAAAATTAAAAAGCACTAGAAAAAATAAACAAAACCAAATGCTGGTTGTAGCAGTTTGGCAATTTGATATAGTTATGAATTCCAAAATTAGATATTGCATTATGCTTGTAAACTGGTCTGTTCATCTGGGCTTGATTAAGCTATAATTAGGCTTTGATTGAACCATGTCAGTAGGGCATTGAGCTCTGCCCTGTAGTGTGGGTTCTCAAAGATAAAAGGCATGGCAAAGGACAGAGTTAGAGTGTTTTGAGTTGGACTTCTGATGCCAAGTCTTCACTCAAAGCTGCAGGAAGTAAGCATACAGAAGACCTTGGTCATGAGGAAGGAGAGAAGGCCCCAGGAAAAGAGAAGAGCTGTTTGCCTGACAGTTCACAGCTGGCCTTGTAAAGAGAGGCAAAGTCAAGAGAGACCCATATTCAGCAGCAGATCTTGTGGAGGAAACAGAGGAGTTGAGCCTGGAGAGAAATGAAGCCCCAGGAAGAGAGGAACCCAAGAAGCCTGAACATTGGCAAATATCAGCAGCTTTCTGGCTCCAACACATGGCAACAGACTTTGGTGAAAGAAGAAACTTATGATTTATGGCCTTGTAACTGTAAGCTTCTACCTCAAGTACCCTTTATAAAAGCCGACAGATTTCTGGTATTTTGTATTCGCACTCCTTTGGCTGACTAATTCACTGGATCTTCAAGGAGAGAAGATCAATAAAATTGACAAACCCTTAGCTAGACTAAGCAAAAATCAGAGAGAAGATGCAAATACACATAATAAGAAATGAGGAAGGGGATATCATCACTGACCCCACAGATATAAAGAGTAAGAAAGGAAGATGCTTTGAAAAAATTATATGCCATAAAGAAGGACAATTTAGAGGAAATGGATAAATTACTAGAAACACACAAGCAGCCTACATTGATGAAAGAAGAAATTGATGAATTCTAGAGAACAATAAGAAGGAGAGAGATAGACTCAGTCATCAAAACCCTCCCAACTAAGAAGAGCCATGACCAGATGGTTTCACAGATGAATTGTACCAAACATTCTGGAAAGAACTAACACCAATCCTACTTAAACTCTTGCAAAATATAGAAGTAAAAGGAACATTGCCTAACTCATTCTATGATGCCAATGTTACCCTATACCAAAGATGCCACAAGAAAGAAAAATTACAGACCAACCTCTCTAATGAACCTAGATGCTAAAATCCTCAACAAACAAATTATACACCATGACCAAGTGAGTTTCATCTGGGTATGCAAGGATGGTTCAATATAAGAAAATCAATCAATGTAATACACTACATAAACAGATTGAAAGAAAAAACATCACATGATCATCTCTATAGATGCAGAAAAAACATTCGACAAAATACAGCACCCTTTCCTGATAAAAGCACTGCAAAGGATAGGAATAGAAGGAAACTTTCTGAACATGATAAAGGGTATACATGAAAAACCTACCGTTAACATCATCTTCAATGGTGAAATCCTAAATCTTTCTCTCTAAGATCGGGAACAAGACAAGGATGCTCACTATCACTGCTCCTATTTAACATTGTCTTAGAAGAACTTTCTCAAGCACTGAGGCAAGAAAAAGAAATAAAAGTCATCCAAATGGGAAAGGAAGAAGTAAAAACCTCACTATTTGCAAATGACAGAATCCTATATATAGAAAATCCTGAGAAATCTACAACAAAGCTTCTATAAGGTATTAATGAGTTCAGTGAAGTCACAGGTTATAAGATGAATGGACAAAAATCAGTAGCATTTCTGGACACCTATAACAAGCAATCTGAAGAGGAAATTTTAAAAAATACCATTTACAATAGTAACTTTTGGCAATAGTGAATAATGCTGTTATGAACATTGGTGTGCATATATCTGTTCATGTCCTTGATTTCAGTTCTTCAGGGTATATACTAAGGAGTGGAATTGGTGGGTCATATGGCAGATGAATGGAAAAACAAAATGTGGTTTATACATACAAGGGAATATTACTCAGCTGTAACAAGGAATACAGTACTAACACACGAGATAACATGGGTGAATTTTGAGGACCTTATGTTGAGTGAAGCAAGCCAGGCATTGAAGGCCAAATATTACATGCCCTTTAAATATGAATTAAGCAAATCTAGCTGTTTCAGAGAGCTAGAGATTGGAAGACAGATTTACAGGAAATAGAAAGAGAAAATCAGGTTTTGAGCCAATGCCCATAGGAGCAAAATCTATGATAAGGTATAAGTGAGTAGTTAGGTAGTGAAGGGATATGACAGGGGTGTTTTGATACTTTTGGGTTGGGTGGTGCATGCTTGACAGGGATAGGGTGGGGTGGATGGGATGGATGGTCCATTCAACTGGGGGGAGTGTTGAGGGAGGGAGCAGGTGAACACTGGAGATTGTTGGGTATGTGGGTGAAACTACATTGATGATAAAACATTTTTGGCAATATGACAAGGAAGGGTTACAGGTTTAGGGTGTAGAATGGGGGGTATTTAGGGCAGGGCACACTTAGGCAGTCTTTGAAAGAATGTGTGAGTGATCATTTTGTCATAGTGTGCTGTATCAGTGGAGGGAGACCCATATAATGAGTGGGAAGGAGTTGAACTTCCATACTGGTGAGGTCCAACATGTTCTCAAACAGAGGGGAGAGTGTCTCTTCATAGCATGGGCAGCTCCCAATAGGGATTACAGACTAGTGTGTCAAGCCCTCAGCATTGTAGCAAATATCTATAAACTATGTCCTCCAAGAGTGAATCCTGGTGGTCGATGTGGACCCCGAGGGGAGGGGGAAGGAGGAATAGAATAGATGGAAGAGGGAGTATTTAGAGGGCAATGGAAGTGTTATGCATCATCTTGCAATGAGGTATCTGATATAGGCTATGTTAAATGTCATAAAAATTTTATAAAAGTGTATGGTCTAAAATGTAAAGCATAATGTAAACTATTGACCATGGTTAGTAGCTATGGTTCAATATGTGTACATCAGTTGTAACAAATGTACAATCCACATGTTTAATGGTTATTAATAGGAAAGAAGGAAATGGGAGAGGAGGTTGGTTATATGGGAGTCCCCTATTTTCTGTATGTATCCTTACTGTGACCTAAAATCCCTTTCAAGGCAAAAAAAAAAAAAAAAAAACACTGGGGAAGAAATGTGAGAAAATGCCTCTATACATTCAAGACAACAGATACTACAGTGATGAAAGGCAAAATGCCAAAAATTTTTAAAAATATTTTTCATTGTTTATACCCCATTTTTAAACTTTATTTCATTTTCAGTTTTTCTAAATTATTATGTATTTTATTTCTTATGTTTAAACCTATGATTATTATTTCATGTTTCTATTAATTGAATTTGGCAACATTCTCGGCTTCATTTTTGAAGAAGTTTTGGAGCACAGAAGGTTTGTAACTGTGGTGGGGAGGATCAGTGGTATGGGGTGTCAGTGATGGGGGTACATGGAAGGAAGTTCATCTGGGCATACATATAAGGTATATAAATATGTTCAAACGTTCATGGGGCATTGCCACAGTGGATAGAGATTCAGACAACAGTGAAAGGATTGTTGAATCCGCATCCTGGGGAGCTCTGTCACATTTGCTAATGGAACCAAAACAATCCCTCAAGTACAAGGGCAATGACTAGTGAAGAAGGATGGTCCATTGATGGGCCCTTGATATTGATGACTATGTTTATAAGCCTTTTGTTTTTAAATCTGCAACTTGGCCTAGAGTTGGAGGGTGCCTAAGAGTTACCTCCTAAGAGCCTCCAAGTTGCTCAAATGTGGCCTCTCTCTAAGCCAAACTCAGCATGTGGATGCATTACCTTCCCCCCAGAGAGGGACATGCCTCCTGGGGATGAGCCTCCCTGGCACAAAAGGATTACTTCCAAGCACTGGCTGGTGACAAAAATGGAAAAAGACCTTGAATAAAAGGGGGAAAAGGTAAAGACAAATAAGTTTATATGGCTAAGAGATTTCAAAGTTAGTTGGGAGGTCATCCCAGAGGTAATGCTCGTGCACATCCAAGCAGGACGTCATAATTAGCCAAAGTTTACACTACCCCAAAGAGTGGGGCTCCTGAGGGCTCTGGAGACACCCAGGTCCTGCTGTCATGGTGGAGAGCTCTGGAATTTGGTGCGTTTCCAGTGGGCCTTACTTTGGAATTTGTGCTCCTGAGTGTGGCAGAGTTGGACTCAGATGTGACTGTTCTACACATACCTCTTCTGACTCTTTTGTTTGAATGTATAGTTGGTGCTGGAATTGGTAGGTGTATGTCCAGGAGACTTGAATTTCTGGGCTGTCCATGTGCTAGCTGGGCCCTGAGCCTCAGCAGAGTTGTGGCACCTACTCTCCAGTTCATTGGACTCACCCTGGACAGCTGAT
Source organism: Cabassous unicinctus (assembly GCA_029593785.1). Classification (NCBI taxonomy): domain Eukaryota; kingdom Metazoa; phylum Chordata; class Mammalia; order Cingulata; family Chlamyphoridae; genus Cabassous; species Cabassous unicinctus. The sequence goes on from JAQZBX010000807.1 coordinate 68,430, forward strand.
GGGAAGGTGAGAATGTACAACCATCTCACCAAGGAACCAAGAGAGTCTGCAACTGCAAGCAAGACAGTTCCATCTATCAGCCATACGAGATTGAAGGCCCCTCTCAGTTAGAGGTACAGTGAGCATCACTATCCCAGATTCCTCAGGATTGGGGAATACAATGTGGACTAAAGTGGACTTACTGTTATTCTACTATAGATTTATTGTGATTCAAGCAATGGATGAAATTATATCATTGACATGGAGACAGTGGCCACTGGAGATGCAGAAGTCAGGGAGAGAGAAAAAGAGGTGTAATATGGGGGCTTTTTCAGAACTTGGAATTGACCTGGATGATATTGCAGTGACAGATACAGGTGGTTATATACCCTGCCATAGGCTACAGAATTGAGTGGGAGAGAGTGTAAACTACAATGTAAACTATAATTCATCCTTAGCAGCAGTGGTCCAAAATTTGTTCATCAATTGCAATGAACGTACCACACTAATGAAAGAAGTTGTTAATGTGGGGAAAAGTGGGAGGTGTGGGGAGTGGGGCATATGGGAATCCCTTATATTTTTTATGTAACGATTTATATAATCTAAGTATCTATTAAGAATAAAAAATATATTTAAAAGAAGAAACTTCTACTTAAATTTTCCAAAAAAAATAAAAATAGATATTAAAGTATTGTAAATGTAGTGACTGCAGATCATGACAATAATATTAGAATGGCTGAGTTACCAGGATATTTGCTGATGTGGCAATAATTTAACACTTAATCAACTGATATCCTTAAATTTTAATTTTTAGATTGGAGAAATTTGAATGGGAAACACTTGGGGATATTTACAAAAAATATAATGACCTTCTTCATTTGAAAATCTACTGAATCCAAAATTCTCGTCTTAGATCTTAGGTTCATATAATTTGGATATAAACAATGCAAGAATCATTGGCTTTAAAATCTCAGGCTTCTCCCATGTGATTTGTTGGCTTTTTATTTTCTTCTCATGAATCTTCCCACAGCACTCTTCACATCCTTGTTCCTCAGAGTGTAAATAAAAACATTAAGCACTGGGATGATAACTGCATGGAACAAGGAGATAAGTTTTTCTCCTTCTGTGAAGTAGAGTAATTTGAGTCTCGTGAACCCGACCTATCCTTTCCCATAATACATGGTCAAAACAATCAAGTGGGAATTACAGGTGGAAAAAGCTTTTTACCTGTCCTCCATGGAGTCTATTCTTATTACAGTTAACAGGATGCAAATGCAGGAGAGGATAATTAGGAGGAAGTGGGATAACACTATTCCAGCAGTGTTCTCTCATCATCGTGGTATCCTGCAGGAAAGTATCATAACAGAACACGTGAAGTATAATGGCAATCCACAGAAGATATAAATAACATAAGGATAACAGAGTGGAAGGATTTTGAAGTAAAGAGGCACAACTGAGGCAAAGAAGCTGATGGTCCAGGCACCAGAGCCAGTTTGAGACACACAGACGAGTTCATGAAAAGAAAGCATCTTAGTGGGTAACAGATGGCCACAGAGTGATCCACAGCCATCATTGCAAGCAGAAAGCAGTCAGTTACCACAAGGAATGTGGGGATGTAGATTTGGGCAAGGGAGGCATTGTAAGATACAGCTTTCTTGGTTGCAAGGAAGTTAAAGAGCAACTTGGGAACAAACTGTGTGCTAAAAATTAGGTTGAGAAATGCCAGATGACAGAGCAAGTGATACATGGGTGTCTGGAGAGAGGAATCAAGAGCCACTAAAGAGAAGATGACTGTGTAGCCAAGAGAAAGTGCCAGGTAGACCTTTGAGAAGAGGAAGATGAAGAGCATCTCAGTTTTAGGGAGATTGGAAAACCCCACCAGGACCAGCTCAGTAATAGTGCTGGAATTCTCATGTCTCATTTTGTTCTCTGAAATTTACTTATACAAATTAGGGAAGGAAAAATAAAAACTAGCTTTAAAAGAAAATTAGGAAGTTAAATCAATTCCTTTCACATGAATGACAACTATGAAGACAATATATATTGAACTAATTATTTGTGAATTTCTTTGAACTAATACTTGTTTCAAAAGAATAATACATTGATGAAGTAGGTAATACTTCTCCAAATCAAGGTGTGAATTATCTAATTATCTGTTTTAGAAAAATTCCATAAGGACCTTTGGATGCAAAACTGAGAATTACACTTACCTCTGCCCATTATTTCAATATATTTCAAAAGGCTCTTCCATATTTGTTTAATCACATGTTGTTATTATTAATTCAGATGAATAAACTAACTTACTCAACATTAGGGAAGGAGAAAATGGTGGTTTAAAATAATTTCATTCCCTTTCTACTACATTGAAAATAAAAAAATAATTAATTCAAATTTATTTTACAAGTAGGGGAGTTGAAATAAAGAATAACAAAAATAAAAGATTGTCAGGAGTTATAAAATCAAGATGACTTGAGTGAAATCTATTAATCGAGACAAGTTTTGAGTTGGAGTCCAAGGGGTGCTAGTTAGCTTCTTTTAACAAAGAAAAACAAAATAAATCAATTTCTATGTACTGCTAATGTCAAACAGGTCATTAACACAATGCATGATTTCTTATTTATGGTGACATCTGTTAAATCATTATTTCTATAGGAGTAACATCTGAAATTGGAAGTTCTAAAGATAATGAATTTGTGGTATCATATTTATCAGTAAATACACAATTTCTTAACATATATTTTGTAAAATATGGCAAATACAATGCTTTATTCACAGTTGTCTGCTTAGAATATATTCATTGGAAGGGGTAATATTCTTTATGATAATATAAAAGCAAGTTTTCTTTTCCAAAATGTGCCTATTTTGACAAAGAAAATCTACACTTAAAAAATTTTTATAGACCAGCTCTCACTAGTTTTGTTATGGCCATTCATGAAATAGTGCATATTTTTTCTATGACTTAAGTTATTATTCATTACTAAGTATGGATAATTCTTTTTTGATCAAATATAAGTCATATTGAAACATAAGTTTGTTAACAAGCAGGGAATTCCAAAAGTAAGATGATTAGATAGGTCTCAATGATCATTTCTGCCTGTGTACTGCTCTGCCCCAAACTAATGTATTTCAGAGACTACAATGACCTTCACAGAGATTGGATCATTTATTAGGCAATGACATTGAGGCTGTGCTTCTATTGACAATTGTTTTATTGCTTTTGCAAATTCAAATGGCCTAACAGAAGAACTATTTTTAAATTTTGTAAATTAAGCTAAATAAATAGGTTTTATTTTATCCATTTTCTTTCAAAACAGGATTTTTGAGCACATAATATTCTCTAGCCACAGCTTTCTGGAATGGAAATAAAGTAATGATTAAATTTACAACAAAATACTCATGACTCATATTCTAAGGGGATATAAACCTCATCAATGTACAAATTCATCATAATTATGTTGCCATATAGAGCTAGTTACAATGTAGTGAAACAAGGCAGACTAAAATAAGCAATAACAACAAATAACAATTATGATAAAACAGTCAAGCAAAGTCCCTTTGAGTTAGACAAAGCTAAGAGAAGACCTAGGGAAAATGAAAATGTAAACATGTAAAGGATAATCATTAAAGCAGAAAAAGCATCAAGTGCAAAGTTTCTGAATAATAAATGAGCTTGTTACTCTAGGACTGTAACAATGAATGTGAGGTGAAAAGGGGTAAAGCAGAAATAAGTTAGGTTGGGTGGAAGCAGAGCAGATGTTTCAAATATATTCTTATACTCTGTAAGGTTTTCAGAATATTTTCTAAGTTTTTGAGAAATCATTTGAAGGGTTTTAGTAGTTGAGTGAATTACATTTAAGAATATACTATGAGTAAGGCAAGTATATTATAAATAATCCTTTGATCCAATGTATTGAAGAACACATGGGATAAAAAACTAGATAAATAAAATTGGATGTCAAAGGCATTGAAATACAGGATATTTCCATATCAAAGCTTGGGACTTATCAAAGTGATTAGAAAATGGAATAGACAAAGTAATAAAAATAAAAAATGATGAAAAAAATGATGGCATGGAAATAGTTTTTTAATAATGGGGATTTAGTTGATTCAGTCAAAAGTTCTCACCTAAAACAAAGGGAAAGTCTACAAAAATAACAAAAACATGCTCTTGATATCTTCAAAAACAAAAATCTTATTGGAAACAAATGTGATCAAATCTGGGATCATAAATATACTCAGGAAATTGGACCTGGAATTGGAATCTTTGCTCCTGTAAGCATCAAACTATGTGGAAGAGGAAATGTAATAGATGAGAAACCACTAAGGCATTTCACTTGACACAAAACGCTTGGGAAACAAAGACTGGAATCTAAAATAAATAATGGTATATGTAGACTGAAGACAGGCACATCCTAGTCTTAAGCATAAAACAGAAATATATCTGCTCTTCCAAGATTTAGGCACAGTTTTGAAAGTTTCCAATCCAATTAGTTTACTCAGTATAGTAATACTTTACCTTTATTAAGTATCATTCTATGTAAAAGGGATCATTGTGCTGTATCTCAAATTGTCTCTTAGATAATTTATGCAAACTATACAGCATGCATATACACAAAGCCAGCCATAAGAGGAAGAATAAAATATGACAAAATCCAAGACAAAAAACAACAACAACACAATAACTATGGAAGATACAAATAACTAAATTGACAGAGAGTAAGAGCAATCATATATAAAGTGTTCAAAGAAATAAAAGTGTTTTGAGATTTTTGAGAGAGAAATGAAAATATTATGAAAAGATTAAATGGATTTTCCAGAATGATAAAAATGCAATCAAATTTTTAAAATTTCAATAGTTTTATCAGCTCAGGAGATACGGCAATAAGTCAGAAGAAATTATTCAAAATGAAGCAAGATGAGCAAATGATGGAAAAATCAGAAAAACACATGAGAAAAGTACTAACAATAAAATGTCTCAGAAAAAGAGGAAACAGAGAATGTGTCATAATTGATATAGAAAAGATAATGACTAATAATTTTCCAATATTTCCAATTTCTACTATAGCTTTTACATAAAATACTACATTTTGTATGTTTTTGTAGAGCCCCAAACTCTTAAAATTAGCCAATAATATGAAACCATGGAAATATTCTGAAAACTATGAAATACAGAGAATAGAGTTTTTAAAAATGTAATACACGTTAAGGAACTGGCCTTATTTCCTTCTGTTCTGCAGTATCATTTAATAATGAATCAATTATTGTTCCACATTTGTGCTCTCAGCTTTGTTGCTTTATTTTACTTACTTATGCTTTTAGAAAGAACTTACTGTCCTAATTATAAGAAGAATTAATGAGTTCCCTTTATGTAACTTGCCCTCTGCATTTCCCTATATATTGTAAAATCAGTGTCATTGTTTTAATATTGAGCAATTTTAATTCATGAATTGTGTATTATTGGATAGAATTTTGGATTGAATAACTTATATACGACTCTTATTCAAATCAGTATATTTTTATTTGTGTGTTTATACATTTCAAGATTTAATACAAATATTTATAGTTGGGTATAAATGCACACATTTGACCTCATTCTCATTTGAAGAAGAGCCTTAACTGAATGATTCACTCCATGAGGAAGTAGATTTTTTGCTTGTTTTTTATTCTTGTTTTTAATAGAGAATTATCATATATCTGACAAAGCTTTAATTTCTATAATACATAAAGAAATATTTCAATTTAAAAACAAAAAGATAAAAATACAGTTAAAAAATGGGCAAAAGACTTGGATAGACATCTTTCTAAATGTATATCTTTATGAAGATATAAAAGTGGCAAAAAAATACAATGAAAGATGTTCAACATAATTAGCCATGATGGAAATGCAAATAAAAACGACAATGAGATACAATTTCATATCCATTTAGAATATGTGCTATTTAAAAAAAAAACAAAAAAAAGCAAATTACAAGTGTTGGCAAGGAATTGGAAAAATAGGAACACAGATTCATTACTGGTGGTAATGTAAAATGGGGCAGTTTTTTTTTTTGTTTTTTTTTTTAACATGAATGGCAACCTTCTTACACTGTGAAATTTGTCTCCCCATAATGCTTGTTTATCCAGACCACTTGCAGCTTGGTAAAATTCATTCTGTTAGGCTTTAATTGTTACGATGTCATGGAACACCCTTGAATTATTACCTTAGGCACTCTCAATATTATATCTCATCCAGGAAACAGAACTCTGGGTAATCTTGATCATCCTACACCATAAATTCACCATTTTTGCATGTCAGCATCCATTATTTTCTTTTGTCTTTTTCATGTCCAAATACAGGGGAAACCTAAAGTTGAATCTTATCATTTTGAGTTGATATCATATTAGTCAAATGTGCTCCTAGATCCTTAATTGTAACTTTGCTACCATCAATGTGCTTCAAATGTTTTTTGAAGGAAAAGTAGCAAATACAACCTGCAACCATATAGTACAGTTCCAATTTGGAAATAAGTTATGACTTCTTAAGAGATAAACCGCATCTGCCACCTATTCCTTGTTCCCTTGTCTACCAGGATACCATTAGTGTCTGCTTTATTATGGTATAACACATTTTCATTCCACAGGGTCCATATCCTTGTATGTTTTATTTTATTTTATTTTTTTAATTTGTTTTGGTTGTTTCAGTATCAGAGATTTTCAATATATAGATATTTTATGAAGACTACTTGGTTGGTGGTTGTCCAGCAAATATCTTGGTTCCACACAAGTCTCCCTTCCCTTCATTATATAACATCAATGCAATTTCCCATGGTCATCATCATCAAGCCTACTGGCCAGTACAGTCTCCTGCTCTCTATAAGTGAAAAAGTGCATTTAACATTGAGAGTAGCCATCCCACTCCCATCCATTGTTTTCTGGATTTATATAACCTGACTCTGGGGAAATAGTTGCATGACTGAACCTCTGGTTTAAAGTACCTACTGAACTCCATATATCACCCAAGCATCACAGTGTGATTTTCACCACCTAAAATTACAGCTAAGCTAAGCTAAGCTTAGCTACAGTTACAACTACAGCTACAGCTACAGCTACAGCTAGGTTAGCCATTCCATCATTCTATCAGCCTGGCTGCTACCAGAAGAAATAACAATAAGTGTGAATCCACTAGTGTGAGACTATTACCATGCTTTCATATCCATAAAAGTAGTTCCTTTGTCAAAGGTAATGTGTGTTATAACTTCCTGCTGATTTTCTAAAGATGATAAAGGTTAATTTTCCCATGAGGACAAACCATTTTCTCTTAGGATAGCTGGTGTACCCAGAGAATGGAGCCATTTCAGTGACTCAACATTGGCCTTTTCTGTAGGCTGGCTAAGTGTTCAATTGGTATTAGGGAGATAAACTGTTGTTGAGTACATACATGGCTTTTATCACTGCCCCATAGCTACATTTCAGTGGGCTCATTGAACAAGCACCAGTTCTCCTGTGAAGAAGTTGAATGACATCCACTAGTTTGGTCATTTTTTCTATCTGATAGTTGAGGGTTTGCATGGAAATGCCACAGGTCACCCAAGCAAGAATGGAACAAGGGGGATTAATGCTGTAACTTCTCTCTCTTCTTACTTCATTTACTCTTCATTTACTTCTTACTTCACCCAGTGCCTGTTATGTCTGTTAATCCAAACCAAAAATGAAGCCAGAGGGAAGGGACCCTGAGAGATGGAATTCAAATAGATCATCTTCCAGGGAATAAAACATGTCAGAAAAGGACATGGACCATACGGGGAGGGGAAGGACAGAAACTACCTTCATACTTGGAGTAATAGTAAGGGTTAACATTTTAAAAATTAAAATGTGTGCTCATTTTGTTAATAAAATAAACTTGAATTTTTAATATTAGGTACTAGAAATTCACTATTACCATTATAAGACAAAAGGAGGCTTACTTAATTCAATTTTACCAGAAGAAAGTATAAGGAGCAAAAAATGATTTTGTTAATAACAGTGAAGTGAGAGATAAGGTTTTGTTTCTATTATGGGACTAAGGTAAGAAGTAGGATGTCCCATGTAGATCTAAGGTATTAGACTCTTCACCCAACACAGTCAGCATGTTTCAGTTTATTTACCTATTATTCCAGGATAATCATTAACAGCACATCCTTTCATTTTCCAAATTGTTCCAGGTACGAAGATGTGTTCACCTTAAATCTAAGCCTGTGTGCTGATATGATTCTAGGTGGTCACTTATTCTGGATCCAGGTATTTTATGCAGGGAAGGACAATTCACAAAAGCCAGGCCTAATAGATTCCTTACCTGAACTTTTCCAAAGTGGAACATAGAATCAAGATTTTGGTTATTAAAATCAATAAACTGCATATTTTATGCCCAAAACTATGGATCTAGCAATATTACTTTACGTATAAGATGAAAGGATATTTTAGATTGAGCAACTAGCCAGTTATGAAGATGTACAGAAGTTCACTAATTTATAATGTGTTGCTTCCTGTCATTCAGTGACTCTTTAGTTTTTAGGAAATTTGTTAAGGACATTTAGCTCATCACAGTGTTTTGAATAAATCTGGTGCAGTTCAGTGGGGAGGGAGTCAGGTTGGCAGAGCAATTACTCAAGCAAGCAAACCTGAAAGAAAGGAAACATAAGGAGGACAGAGATTGCAACGTGGTTAAGGAAAGCCCTTTATTCTCATAGATATTTAGCTCATCATTCATGGTGAGCAGCTTAATATACCTGTGGAAATGTACAGTTAGTCTGCATCTGTGAGATCCTCAAAGTTGTTATAATAAAACCTGGGAAATTCCAATAATTTTTCTACCCATCCTCTTACTATGGATGCCCTGAATATCAAAGTCAAGATGATGCCATATACCAACTCTGATGCCAACTCTATGAACAATATACCAGGAGAGTATATTGGTCTCTGCCCTGCCTCATTAAGCCAGCAATCATTATCTCCTACTTCAATATACCAACCAATCATTACCAACACTTGTAGCTCAAACAGTGGTTGAGACCCAATTATAGAAGCTGACACTAAGTGGTTATGTATAAGGCTGGACATAGTGATAGGAAACTTTTGTTAAGGGCCAATGTACAAAGGAAAAATATTCTCTGATGATGCTCTTTACAGACAGTGTCCCCAATTGCCCAACAAGAAAATGAAATTTACCTATATCAAACTAATTCTTCGGTGAGCTGTTTGATCAGGAAACATGAAGTCTGGAGTGCTAGGACATAAGATATAGATGACAACCCAACAGGAAGCACAATTTTCCAGGTATATTAACAACATCCTTCGTTAGTGTGGTACATTTTTTTACAATTGATGAACACATTTTGGAGCATTGCCACTAAGCATGGATTATAATTTATATTGTAATTTACACTCTCTCCCACACAATTTTGTAAGTTATGGAAAAATATATAATGGCTTGTATCTGTCATTGCAACATCATTCAGAATATATCCCAAGTCCCAAAAATGATCCATATTACACCTGTTTTTCCCTCAAACTCCGCTCAGAACCTCCAGTGGCCACTGCCTCTACATCAATGATATAAGTTCTTCAATGACTAGAATCACAATAAGTCTATGATAGAATACCAGTAAGTCTACACTACTCCTTCCTTTATTGCCCTATATTGAGGATTCTGTGATTGTGTTGTCCACTCCTTCTCCAATTAAGAAGGGCCTTAAATCTCATGGGAAATATGGATGTGATGACCTTGTTTGCAGTTGCAAACTCACTCTTTTCCTTGGGATAGTCGTCCATCATCATCTCCTTGATAATTGTTCTCGTTGAATACAATGAACTGGAGAGTAGGTGTTGCAACTCTGTTGAGATTCAGGGCTCAGCTGGCACATGAACAGTCCAAAGATTTAAGTCTCTTGGACATACACCTATAAACTCTAGTACTAACTATAGGTTCAAATAGAAGAGGCAGAAGACCCATATGTAGGGAAATCACAACTGAGTCTTCACTGCCTACAGTGTCTAGATGTCTCCAGAGCCCTGAGGAGCTATGCTATTTTAGGCAATATTTACTTTGGCAGTCAATGAAATCTTGCTGAGATGTGAAAAAGTGTAACTTCTGAAATGACCTCCTGAATCACTTTGAAGTCTCTTAGCCATATAAACTCATTTGTGTTCTCCTTTTCCTCCATTTGGTCAAAGTCTTTTTCCAGTTGAGTTGCCAGTTGGTGTTTGGTTGTAATCCCTCAGTGCCAGAAAGGCTCATCCCTGGGAGCCATGTCCAACACTGTGGATAAGGTAATATATTTTTATGCTGAATTTGGCTTAGAAAGAGGTCACATTTGAGCAACAAGGAGGCTCTCAGGAGGTAAATGTTTAGGCACCCTATAATACTAGGCTAAGTTTCTATTTCAGGAGTAAATGTTCATAAGTACATCAATATCAAGGGTTCATCAATGGACAATCCTTTTCCACATGTCATTGCCCCTGTAGTCAGGGGATTCTTGCTGTTCCATTAGAGAATATGGCAGAGCTCCTCAGGGTGGGAATTCAATTCTCTTTCAGTTATCAAGTGAATCTCCACCCACTGTGACAATGCCCCATGAACACTTGAACACATTTTTATGCCTTATAGGTATGCCCCAGGTGAACCTCCTCCCATGAATTCACCATCATGGACACCCCAAACCAATGATCCTCCCATGTTTCAGGGATACATTCATTACAGAATGTATCCCTTCTGTGATCTAAAACTTCTTAAAAAATGAAGCCAACAAAATAACTGAACACAATTAATAAGAAAATGAATTAATAATGATAGTTTTAAAAATAAGAAATAAAATATAAAAAAATAAAATAAAATAAAATTGGAATAATAAAAAATGAGAAAAATATTTTAAAATTTTATGATATTATGTTTTTCATCACTGTAAGATATTTTGTCTTGTATGTGACAAGAGTGACATTTTCTTGCATTAATTCCCCCAGTATATTAATATTTTCATTTTGTCTTCGAAGAAGTTTTAGGTTACAGAACAGTGAAGTGCAGAATACAGGAGATTCCCATATACCCAACAACCTCCCCCTTTTCCCCTTTCCCCTGTTAATAGCAATTTACATGTGCTAGAAGTGATGTATAAATATTGAAACAATGCTATTAACTATGGTCAATGATTTACATTATGGTTTACATTTTGGACAATACACTTTTATAAATTTTGATGAAATTTACCTTGGACTGTATCCAACATTGCAAGATCATGTAGTATAATTCTATTGTACCTAAAATGCCCTATGTTCCATCTATTCTATTCCTCCCTTCCTCTCCTCTCAGGACCCATGGCAACTACCAAGCTTCACTCTTTGAAGAACAGGATTCATAGTTACTTGCAACAAAATTGAGGGCTTGACATACATTTTTGTCTTCCCCTATTAGGCTCTGCCTATGCTCTCGAGAGACTCCTGCCGCTTGATGTGAGAACATAGCAGGACTCCCCTGGACGGGAGTCTAACACATTCCCTCTAATTATATGGGTCTCTGTCTACTGATACAGCACACTATGACAAGATGAACACTCACACACTCACTGGAGGCCTGCCCCAGGTGTGCACTGTCCTGCATTTTCCCCACATCCAACATGATAAACCAGTAAATACCCTCTGCCATACTTGCAAAAATAACATTCCCAATTTTTTAGTTTCAACCACATACCTGCAAATTCCCAGAGTTCAACTACTACCTGCGTGAACCCAAACCCTAGTTTCATGGACAGCCCAACCCACCCACCCCATGCTACCCCCTCACAAACCAGCACTGCTTGACCCACCACTGTCAGGCCCATCCACTGCACACCTACATACTTACACCTTATCAGAGATTTGGCCTATATGATCATTGGCTCACAACCTTCTCCCTTTCTATATCCTGTGAACTTATCTTCCAGACTCTAGCTCTGTGAGTCTGGTCAATTTGCTTAATTCATATCAGTGAGGTCATGTAATATTTGGGCTTCAGTGCCTCACTTGCTTCACACAACATAAGGTCTTCAAGATTCATCCATGTTATCCCATATGTTAATACTGCATTCCTCCTTAAAGCTAAATAATATTCCATTGTATGTATATAACACAATTTGTTTATCCATTCATCTGTTGATGGATATTTGGGTTGTTTCCAACTTTTGGCAATAGTGAATAATGTCACTATAAACATTGTTGTGCATATATATGTTCATGTTCCTGCTTTCATTTATTCTGGGTATATACCCTGCAATGGGATTACTGGCTCATATGGCAGTTCTATATTTAGCTTCCCGAGGAACCACCAAACGGTCCTCCACAATGTCTGCATCATTTTACATTCCCATCAGCAGTGGATAAGGCTTTACAATTCTTCCACATTTTCTCCAAAGCTTATAGTCCTCTGTTTTTTAATAGTTGCCAGTTTAATGTGTGTAAGATGATTTCTCATTGTTGCTTTGATTTGCATTTCCCTAATAGCTAGTGATGTTGAGCATCTTTTCATGTGATTTTTATCCACTTGTATTTATTCTTCAGAGATGTGTCTATGCAAATCACTTGCCCATTTTTAAAATGGGTTGTTTGTCTTTTTATTTTTGAAGTGTAGGATTACCTTGTATATGCTTGATATTAGGCACCTATCAGGTATATGGTTACTAAATATTTTCAGCCATTGAGTAAGCCTTTTCAATTTCTTAATAAACTCCTTTGATGTGCAAAATTTTTTATTATTGAGGAGGTCCCATTTATCAATTTCTTTTCTTTCTTTGCTTGTGCATTGGGTGTAATATTCATGAAACCATTTTGTAATAAAAGATCCTGTAGATGCTTCCCTACATTATCTTCAAAGATCTTTATATTCTTGGCTTTTATATATAGATCTTTGATCCTTCTTAAGTTAATTTTGTATAAAATGTGAGATAGTTTTCCTCTCTCATTCTTTTGGATATGTATATTGATTTCTCAAAGTACCATTTGTTGAAGAGACCATTCTCTCTTAGGAGCAAGGGTGGACACTAACAGGGGAGGATAATCAGCATGTCAAGACCTCTTGTTGCATGTAACTATGAAACTTGTCATCCAATGAGTCAAGGCAGGGGTGTGTCATGTGCCCCAGGGGGATGGGAAGGAAGGAACAGAAAAGATCAAATGGGGTATTTAGTGGTCAGGGGAAATGTTTTTCATTACCTTACAGTAATGGACACAGGACATGGTAAATATCATCAAAAATTTTTAAACTGTACCATCTAAATTGTAAACTATACTGTAAACCATTGACAATGTTTAGTAGCTATGTTTCACTGTATAACAGTTATAACAATGCTACCATCCACAAAAAAGTTTTTAATATGGGGTGAGGAAAGGGGGAAGAGGTTGGGTATATGAGAGTCTATAGTATTCTGTGTGTGACTTTGCTGTGACCTAAAACTTCTTTGAAAATTAAATTAAAATTTGGGAAACACTGGGGAGTGAGAGGGGGATGGTGCCATGATACAGACTGTACACCAGATAATGCAGTGATAAAAGGAAAAAAAATAATAATAATTTCAAAAAAAATTTCCCCCCATTTTTTGAATGTTCCAATCCTCTAATTATATTTTATTTTTAGGTTGGTTTTTTTTTTTGAGTTTCCATGTATTTTATCTCTTACATTTAAGCTTATCATTATTATTTCATTTTCCTATTAATTGTTTTGATTATATATGGGCTTCATCTTCAAGGAAGGTTTAGTTCACAGAAGGGTTACAACAGGGGCTGCAAAGGATCATTGCTGGGGGTGTTTGGGATGGGGAATTTCTGGGAGGAAGTTCATCTGAATATACATGAAAGATATATAAAATTGTTCAATGATCAAGGAGTGGGGCATGGTCACAGTGGGTGGACAATCACTCAATAAATGACGGAATACTGAATTCACAGCCTGGAGAGCTCTGCCACATTCTCCAAAGGAGCAGGAACAGTCCCCTGAGTGGAGGGGCACTGTCTGGCAAAGGAGGATGGTCCACTAATGGGTTCTTGTTATTGATGACTATCCTTATGAGTCTTTGATCTTGTAATTGAAACTTAGCCTACTGTTATGGAGTGCCTAAGGGTTGCCACCTGAGAGCCTCCTTTTTGCTCAAATGTGGCCTCTTTCTAAGCAAACTCAGCATATGAATGCATTACCATCCCCCCAGCTTGGGACATGACTCCCAGGGAAGAGCCTCCCTGGCAATGAGGGATTAACACCAAGTGCCAACTGGCCATATGAATCAAAAAGGTCTTGAATAAAAGGGGGAAAAGGTAAAGAAAAATGAGTTCATGTGCCTAAGAGACTTCAAAGACAGTTGGGAGGTCACCCCAGAGGTAATGCTTATGCATACCTCAGTAGGATCTAAGAGAACACCAAAGTGGATATCACCCCACACAGAGTGGCTCCTGAGGGCTCTGGAGGCACTCAGGTCCCATATAAGGGAGGATAGCTCCAGAGATTGATGCCTTATCAGTGGGCTCTACTTTGGAATCTGTGCTCCTGAGAGTGACAGAGTTGGACTCAAATAAGCCCTCCCTGCACATGGTCCATCAGTCCCTTCTATTCAATCCTCTATGTGATACTGGAGTTTGTAGGTGTACTTCCAAATTTTGGACCATTTGGCCTGCCCATGTGCCAGCTGTGCCTGGAATCTCAGTGGAGCTGCAACTCCTAATCTACAGCTCAATGGACTCACCCAAGTCACCTGGTGAGGAGATGATGATGGACAAAGGCCATCCCAGGGAATGGAGAGAGTCTGTAGCTGCAGGCAGGCTAATCCCATCCATCTTATCCATGGGATATACACCTCCTCTCACATAGAGGTGGAGTGGACATCACCATCCCAAACTCCTCAGGATTGGGGGAAGGGCTATGGACTAGAGTGGACTCAATGGTATTCTATTGTGGACCTATTGTGATTCAACTAATGGAAGAAATTACAAAAGTGAGGTGGAACCGGTGGCCACTAGATGCTTTTGGGGCAGGGAAGGGAAAAGCAGTTGTAATACAGGGGCTTTTTTGAGACATGGGAACTATCCTGAATGATATTACAAAGACAGATAGAGGCCATTTTACATCAGCATATAACATGCAGAACTGTGTGGGAGAGAGTGTGGTCTACAATTTGAACTACGGTCCAAGCTTAAAGGCAAAGTCCCAGGATGTGTATATCTATTGCAGGAGATGTGCCACACTAATGAAAGATGCCTATGTGGGATGTTATGGGAGGTGGGGAACATTGGAATACTTGTTATTTTTGTGGAACATTTATGTAATCTAAGCATCTTTTAAAATATAAAAACAAATAAATAAGTAAATAATAAATACTGTGGTAAATTTATTGGGATTGCATTAAATCTATAAATCAATTTGGGTAGGATATACATCTTAATGATGTTTAGTCTTCCTATCCATGAACAGGAAATATTCGCTACATTTATTTAAAACTTCTTTGATTTTTTAAACAGTGTTGTGTAGTTTTCTGCCTACAAGTCAATTATATCCTTAGTTAAATTTATTCCTAGGAATTTGATTCCTTTAGTTGGTAGCATAAATGGGATATATTTCTTGATTCTTTCCTTTGATTGCTCATATTGGTGTACTGAGATGCTACTGACTTTTGTACATTGATCTTATAACTTGTGACCTGACTGAACTCACTTATAAGCTCTAGAAACTTTGTTGTAGATTGCTCACACACTCACACACTCACTAGGGAGTGAAATTTTCGGTTTATTTGATCATGTCCTCTGCAAATAGTGATATTTTTACCTCTTCCTTTCCAATTTGGATGCCTTTTATATATTTTTCTTTTCTAAGAGCTTAAGCAAGTACATCTAACACAATGTTAAATAAGAGCAGTGAAAGTGGACATTCATGTCTTGCTCCAGATCTTAGAGGGAAAGCTTTTAGGACTTCATCATTGAATATGATGTTAGCTGTGATTTTTCATATATACTCTTTACCATGTTGAAAAACTTTCCTTCCATTCCTATCTTTTAAATTGTTTTGATCAGGAAATGGTGCTATATTTTTTCAAATGCTTTTTCTGCATCTACAGAGATGATCATGTGATTTTTTCCTTTCAATCTGTTTATGTGGTGTATTATATTGATTGACATTTTTATGTTGAATCATCCTTGCAAATCGAGATGAAACAAACTTGGTTATGGTGTATAATTCGTTTGATGTGTTGTTGAATAAGATTAGCAAGTATTTATTGAGGATTTTAACATCTAGGTTCATTAGTGAGATTGGCATATAGTTTTCTTTCTTGTGGCATCTTTGTCTTTGGTATTAGGGTGATGTTGGCATCATAGAATGCATTAGGCAATGTTTCTTCCACTTCTATTTTTTGTAAGAGTTTAAGCAGGGTTCATGTTAATTCTTCCTGAAATATTTTATAGAATTCACCTGTGGAACAATCTGTTCCTGGGCTTTTCTTAGTTGGGAGGCTTTTGATGACAAATTCTGTCTTGTTATTTGTGATTGGTCTTTTGAGTTCATCAATTTCTTCGTTCACCAATGTAGGCTCCTTGTCTGTTTCTACTAACTTGTCCATTTCCTGTAAGTTATCCTTCTTGTTGGCAACAATTTTTCAAAGTATCCTCTTAAGATAATCTTTATTTCTGTGCTGTCAGTGGTGATACCCCTTCCTCATTTTATATATTTGCATCTTACCTCTTTTTTCCTTTGTTAGTCTAGCTAAGGATTGCCAATTTTTTTAATTTTCTCAAAGAAACAGCTTTTGGTTTTGTTTATATTATAGAGCTTTCTTATTTTCAATTTCATTTAGATGTGCTCTTATCTGTGTTATTTCCTTCTTTCTACTTGTTTTGGGGTCAGTTTGTTGTTCTTTTTCCAATTCCTCCAGGTCTTTGATTTTAGCTCTTTCTTCTTTATTATTATAGGTAGTTATGGCTATGAATTTCCCTCTCAGTACATCTTTTGCTGCATCCAAAAGGTTTTGATGAGTTATATTGCCATTTTCATTTCTTTCAAGGTAGTTGCTGATTTCTTTGGCAATTTCCTCCTTTACCCAATGATTGTCTAAGAGTGTTTTGTTTAACTTCCTTATATTTGTGCCTAATCTACTTCTCTGCCCTTTACTGATTTCCAGCTTCATTCCATTGTGGTCAGAGAAATTACTTTGTATAATTTCCATCATTCTTAATTTATTGATAGTTGTTCTGTGGCCTAGCATGTGGTCTATCCTGGAGAATGATCCATGTGTGCTCAAGAAGAATACATATCTTACTGTATTTGTGTGTATTGTTCTTTAAATGTCTATTATCTCCATATCCTCTAAA